>JAODVQ020040979.1:0-19719 GCA_025400075.2 Phenganax stokvisi
GCTGACGGTGGGCGGGCTCCCCGTCGAGACAGCGGTCACGCTGGAGGTGCCGGAGGCCGAGGCCACGATGCAGACCGGCCACGAGCACACCACCGGCGACGGGCACGACCACAGCCACGACCACGATCATGGGTCGGCGGATGAGCCGACCCGGTACGACGCGGACTTGGCCGACGCCGTCCGGACGATCACGGTGGACGTGGCGGGCGGCGCCCCGGTGGAGGGCGTCCGCAGGGTCGAGGTCGACCTCGGCTCGGTGGTGGCCCTGATGGTCACCTCCGACATCGCCGAGGAGGTCCACGTCCACGGCTACGACGTCCTGCGAGCCGTATCAGCGGAGGATCCTGCCCACTTCGCCTTCACCGCTGAGATTCCCGGCGTGTTCGAGGTCGAGCTGGAGGGCTCGGGCCGGCTGCTCCTGCAGCTGGAGATCTCCTGAGGGGCGCTGCTGTGACGGACGACTTCCACCCCAGCACCCCGGAGCTGCTGGCCGGCAACGCCGCCTTCGCACGGGGCTTCGACGGCGTCGGGATGCCGGCCGCGCCGGCTCGTCGTCTTGCCGTGGTGGCCTGCATGGACGCCCGGCTCGACGTGCCCAGAATCCTCGGCCTGCGCACCGGCGAAGCCCATGTCATCCGCAACGCCGGGGGAGTGGTCACCGACGATGTGATCCGGTCGCTGTGCCTGTCGCAGCGGGCATTGGGGACCCGGGAGGTCGTCCTGGTGCATCACACCGGCTGCGGACTCCAGATGCTAGACGAAGACCGGTTCCTGGCCGAGCTCGAAGCCGTGGCCGGATCCCGGCCGTCGTGGCCGCTCGAGACTTTCACCGACCCCTACGAGGACGTCGTCGAGTCGATCCGGCGGCTGCGCTCATCGGTGTTCCTGCCGCACAAGGACCACATAAGGGGCTTCGTGTACGACGTCGCCGACGGCAGGCTCCGCGAGGCTGGGGCGCCGTCCTCCTGAGGGGAGCAGCCGGCGGCTCGGCCGGCGCCGGCGCGACCCCGGTGCGCCGACCGCCGGGAACGCTCAGTGCGGGTCGGGCATCTCGGCGGTGCCGTAGCCGGAGCCGACCACGCCCTCGGTGAAGAACGCCTCCCACTTGACGCCGTCGGGGTCGGCGACCCAGGACTTGTGCTGGAGCTGGTAACCGCACACCAGGTCGTCCTGGTCGGCGCGGGGCATGCCGGCCGAGTCGATGTGCTCCCGCAGCTCCTCGAGTTCGGGACGCGAAGCGACCTGGATGCCGTAGTGGGCCGTGCCGGGGGCGCCCTCGCCGTGCGTGTCCAGCGAGAAATTCACCAGCGGATCGTCCAGCATCCACTTGGCGTAGTCGGGGCGGCGCAGGGTGGGCTCCACCCCGAACAGCCGGGTGTAGAACTCGACCGACTCTTCTAGGTCGTCGACCTGCAGACCGATGTGCATCCGGCGCATGAGCCCTCGCCTGCCCTCCAAAGCCTGTCGTGGACGCTAGTCGTCGATGTCGGACACGAAGCGGCGGGCGTCGGTGTTGCGCTCGGCTGTCTGGCCGATGGTCGTGGCCTTGGCCGAGCCGCCTCGCAGCGCGGCCAGCGGATCGGTCTGGTCGCCGACGTACCCGAGCGCGAAGGCGCCTTGGGCGTATCCCATCATGCGCAGCAGATCATCATCGAGTGTGCGGGCCGTCTCCGGAGGGCAGGCCAGGTACTGGTTCTCCTCCTGGCGCACCCATCCCACGGAGTAGGTGATGTTCACACCCCGGCGCACGCCGTCGGAGGTGTTGGCCCCGGCGCCGTGGAGCACCTTGCCCTCGTAGAAGAGCACGCTGCCCCGGCCCATCTCGGCCTGGGCGCCCGCCAAGCCCAGGGCCGCCTCGTCGTCCAGGCCAGAGGTGCCGGGCAGGATCCATGTGGCCCCGTTGGCAGCGGTGAAGTCGGTGAGGGCCCACATGGTGTTGCACTGGACGTGGTATCCGGGGCCGAAGTCGAAGAAGTCGAAGGCCATCTCGTCGCGGTGGAGCTTCTGGCGGGTCTCGCCCGGCTCGACCGAGATGATCTGGGTCAGATGCAACTGCACTGCGCTGGCGTGGCCCAGAAAGCGACCCACCGCCCCGACCACCAGCGGGTGCATCACCAGCGGCCGGACCGACGGGCAGCGGGCCACCAGCGCGCCGGTCCGGCGGGTGAAGCGCCCGTCGTAGGCGTCGCGCCCCGCGGCCGACGCGTCGATATGGGGCATCGCCTCGGCGCCCAGCCGGTCCAGCAGCCCCTGGTCGGCCGCATCGTCCACGATGGCGTAACCGAGACGCCCCAGATGGTCGCTGACCTCTTGCGGGTCGACGTCGGGAGCGAAGTGGTGCAGGCCCACGGCGAGAATGGTAGGCCCACAGTCACGGCCTCCAGTCCTTTCCGAAGTCGATCAGCCTCCTGCGAAGCCGATGCGGATCCCGGAGCCACCAGGGCGGGCTCGGTCATCGATTTCGAGGGAGGCGCCGTCTAGCCTCGCCGGCATGCCCGCCGCCACCCGGCTCGTCATCCATGCCGACGACGTCGGGATGAACCATGGCGCCAACCGGGCCTTCGTCGAACTGTCGCGCCTCGGCGCGATCACCGCCGGCTCGGTGATGGTGCCGTGCCCCTGGTTCAGCGAGATCGCGGAGGCGGCCGCGGCCGAACCCTGCCTCGACTGCGGCGTTCACCTGACTCTCAACTCCGAGATGGCCCGCTATCGCTGGGGCCCGATCACCCGACCGGGGCCGTCGTCGGGGCTCGTCGACGCCCACGGCTACCTGTGGCCCGATGTGGCCACGCTGCGCCGCCACGCCCACCCCGAGGCAGTCGAGGCCGAGTGGCGAGCCCAGATCGACCGGGCGCTGGCCTCAGGCATCGACGTCACCCACCTCGACGCGCACATGGGCTCGGCCCTCGCCCCCGAATGGTGCGAACGCTATGTGGCCGTCGGGATCGACTACGGCGTCCCGGTGCTCATGACCGGCGCATTGGTCGACTACGGACCCTGCAACCATCTGGCCGGCGTAGACGAGGACCACTTCGCCGACGCGTCCGCCGCGGCCCGATCTGCGGGGATGCCGGTGTTCGACCGGGTGCTGGAGACGGACTTCTCCCGGCCCCGCGGCCGGCCCGCCGACTACCGGGCCTTGCTCGGCGACCTCGAAGCCGGCCTCATCTACTGCGCCTTCCACCCCAACGCCCCCGGCGGCGCCGAGATCGAGGTCATCGAGCCGGACCAGTTCCATGTGCGCACCGACGAGTACGAGCTGTTCCGAACGGCCGGGTGGAGGAACTGGCTGGAGTCCCGCCCCTACGATCTGACCACCATGCGCGAGCTGCGCGACGGCTGGCGGGCTCTCAGCCTGGATCCACCGGCGGGCCGCTGAGTGGTGGGGGTCGGTTCGGCGCGTAGGGGTCTGTGGCAGGGGGTCGGGTGTGTCGGGTCGCTAGCGATGGGGCCGGCCGGGTTGGCGGCTAGAGTCGTGCGCCTATCGCTGAGCCCTCGCCCCACGCGACGGACCAGGCCATGGGTCGGAGCGCCCGCACGAAGCCCGCTCCCCTCGTCGCCGCAGCTCTCTGGCGGCGGCGTCACCCACGCCGAAAGGATCACCCCCATGACCTCGCCCGTCCCCACAGCCGGAACCCTTCAGATAGCGGCCGCCCTGGTCTTCCACCTGCCGGGCGCCCGGCTGGAGTTGAGCAGCCCCAGCGGCCACCGCTGCTCGATCGGCCCGATGACCGATCCCCGATGCACCCTGCACCCCGCTGAGTTCCGCGAACTGGTGGTGGCCACCGGAGACTTCCAGCTGCTCGGGACGATGCTGGGCTTCGCCTTGGTGGAGGAGCCTACATTGACCCTCACCTCATCCGGTGTCGACATGGGCCACCTCGGGGGCGGCCTCTACCGGGTGGTGGGCAGCGAGACCACGTCTTTCGCCTTCACCACGTCGCTGCCCGCATCCCGGGTGGACGACCTGCTGTCGAGCCTGAACGCGGCTCCACCATCGGGATGCCCGGCCGACACTGCGGGAACCCCCGACGAGGACGGTGCGGCGCTGTGCGTCAGCCTCGTCCGCGACGACGGGCTCGGCGTGACGCTGGTGGTGATCAGCCCCTTCGACGTCAAGGACCTCGCCCGTTGTGAAGCCGTCGCCAGGGCATCCGTGTCGGCCTGCCTGGTCGCCGAGATGGAGCAGTTGACCCGCTGCCTCGACGAGGCGGCGCCCTGAATGAGCCTCCCGGGGGCTCAGCCGTTCGGGAGCAGGACGGTTCGGGCCTCCGCACCGGTCTTGAGGGCGTCGAAGGCGCCCTGGAGGCCGTCGAGGCCGGCGGTGCGGGAGATCATCTCGTCGAGCTTGAGCCGGCCCCGCAGGTAGAGGTCGGCCAGCATCGGAAAGTCCTTGCGGGGCCGGGCGCCGCCGGCCCGGACGCCCAGCAGGCTCTTGTTCTGGTGCAGGTCCAGGAAAGGGTAGGTGACCTTGGCCCCCAGGTCGGGCACGCCCACCGCGCACACGTTGCCTCCCGGGCGGGTCATCGAGACGGCCTGGGCCAGCAGCGCAGTGCTGCCTGCCACCTCGAAGGCGTGATGCACCCCGGCGGGGCACAGCGACTTGACAGCAGCCACCGGGTCGAAGCCGTCGCCCTCGGCCAGCACGAAGTCGGTGGCGCCGAATTCGCGGGCCAGGGCCTCCTTGGCCGCCACCCGGTCGATGGCGATGATGGCCGAGGCGCCGACCAGCCGGGCAGCCTGGATCACGTTGAGGCCCACCCCGCCCGCGCCGATCACCGCCACAGTGTCGCCGATCCGGACCCTGGCCCGGTTGAACACCGCGCCTGTGCCGGTGACCACCCCGCAGCCGATGAGCGCGGCCGCGGCCAGGGGCATCTCTGCGGGGACGGGGATGCACTGGTTCTCGCCGACCACGACCTGCTGGGCGAAGGCGCCGATGTTGGCGAAGTTGTGGACGGGCCGGCCGTTCTCGGCGAAGGGCCGGCTCAGCGACCCCAGCGCCACGTTGGTGCAGTTGCCCGGGTCGCCGCCCTCGCAGTCGCCGCAGTGCCCGCAGTTGCCGAAGGTGGACAGGATCACGTGGTCGCCCACCGAGCAGTAGGTGACGGCCGAGCCGGCCTCCAGCACCACCCCGGCGGCCTCGTGGCCGGGCACCAGGGGAGTGGGCATGTAGTACTTGCCCAGCACGCAGCTCAGATCGCTGCCGCACACTCCGGCCGCCCGGACCTCCACCCGCACCTGGCGGGGGGCCAGCGACCCGACAAGCTCCAGATCATGGGACAGCCGGACGCTGTCCTCCGTCGTGCCTTCCAGTATCAGTCCCTGCACGCGCGGTCTCCTGTCGTCTAGCGGCGGTTCGGTGGAGGTCGTCGTCCTATCAGAAGTGGGCCTTCATGCGCTCGGCGGCGCCCGCACGCTGCGAGTAGCCGGGGGTAAGCGCGTCCTGTCAGAAGTGGGCCTTCATGCGCTCGGCGGCGCCCCAGCGCTCGGCACCGGCGAGGACGCCCTCCAGCATCGCCTTGAAACGGCGGTGGAAACGGAACTCCTCGCCGAACTGCACCGTCTCCATGTAGGGAACATGCGAGACCGACACCCAGAAGAAGGCGGCCCAGGCCAGGTCCTCGGCCAGATCCTCGGCGCTCCACTGGGGCCCGCCGGCCGCGGCCAGTTCGCGGCGGTAGTGGTCCAGCAGCTCGGGCTCGCGGGCCAGCGTCTCGTCGTTGTGGCTGGCCATCAGCAGCCAGCCCAGATCCATCCCGGGGAACGACCGCATCGGCGACTGCCAGTCGACTATCACCGGACCGTCGTCCCGGAACAGGACGTTGTCCAGCTCGTAGTCCTGGTGGATCAGCGTCCAGGGTCGCTGGGCGAATCGCCCGAGCCACTCCGGGACGTCGGCCAGGAAGGCGTCGGCCATCGCGGCGAGTGCGTCGGAATGGTACTGCGGGTACTGCTCGCGCACGTTTCTCCAGCACTGCCGGGTTCGCGGGATGCCCGCCAGCAGATTCGGTGCGGTCCAGTCGATCAGCCAGGCGTGATCGTTCAGCGATCCGTCCATCCAGTAGGCGCCGTGCATCCCGGCGAGGTTCCCGACCAGAGTGTGCATCCGCTCGAAGGTGGTGCCGTCGAGGACGTCGCCCTTGCCGGCCGGGTGGATCCGCTCGATCACCAGGGTGGCGGCATGGGTCTCGGGGTCGAACAGGTTGACGAAGCACTTGGGGATGGTGATTCTGGTGCGGTCCGCGACCTGGGTCGCCATGTGGTCGTAGAAGCCGTTCTCGCGCTGGTACGACAGCATCACCGCCGCGTTCTGGCGGGCGAACTCGTTGTCCATGGGGCACTTGGCCACGAACTCGTCCGGCAGGTCGGTGTCGCCGGCGTAGCTGACGGACACGATCACCACCTCGCCCAGGGCGCCCAGGAAATCGTCCATGGGGCGCACCTCTACCGCCGATACCGGCGGCGGGGCGTGACCGGCCTCGGTGAGCGCCTCCTGGAGCCATCGAGGAGTCATCGTCGCCATCGAATTGAGGATCTCTGTCATGGGTTCTCCTCGCTGTCCGGCACCCATTGCGGGGTGCGCTTGTTCAAGAAGGCGTTCATGCCCTCGGCCGCCTCGTCGCCGGCGAACAGCTCGGCGGAGAGCCGCTCGGCCCAGTCGAGGGCGTCGTCGAACGGCATCTCAGGGACTCGATGGACCAGCTGTTTGGCCGCGGCCAGCGCCGACGGTCCTCCGGCCAGCAGGTCGGCGACCACCGCCTCCACCTCGTCGTCGAGCTTCTCCGGGGGCACGGCTGCGTTGATGAGGCCCAGGCGGGCGGCTTCGGCCGCGCTGAGGCGGTTGCCCCGCAGGAAGGCCGCTGCCGCCTCCGCGCGGCGCATCTTGGGCAGGCACAGCACCGAGATCATGGCGGGAGCCACTCCCACCCGCACCTCGGTGAAGCCGAACCGGGCGTCGTCGCGGGCGATGGAGATGTCCATGGCCGCTGCCAGGCCCATCCCGCCGGCCACGCAGTGCCCGGCGATGCGCCCCACATAGGGCTTCGGTGACCGGCGGAACCGCCCGAAGAGTTCGCCGGCCCCGGCCACGACGGGATTGTCGCGGGCCGCTCGGAGTCCGGGTTCGCGCTCTTGTTCGCTGCGCTCGCGGGCCGCTCGGGCCCTGGTCTCCCGCAGATCGGCGCCGGCGCAGAACACCCGTCCCGCGTTGGTGAGCAGCACCAACCGCACCGCCGGGTCGGCGTCGGCTTCGTCCAGGACCGCGGAGAGCTCGGCCAGCAGCCGGCGGCTCAGGGCGTTGCGATTGGCCTCGTCGGCCAGCGTCACGGTGACCACGCCACGGCCGTCCCGGGCCGACTCGACCAGGCTCACGGGCCGATCAGGCTCACGGGCCGATCCTCTCGTGGATCCCGGGTTCGTGTTCCTGTTCGCTGCGCTCATGGGCCGCCCGGGGCCCGGGTCCGTCTGTCGGCGGTCCGGCGAAGGCCTGCGCCATGGTCAGCCACTCACGGGCACGTTCCCCGCAGACCACTAGGGCTGTGTCGGCAACGTGGCGGCGCTGCGTCACCACCAGGCAGAAATCGAGAGCAGATCCCTTCACCGAGTCGTCTCCGGCTGCGGCGGCGTCGCCCCAGGCCCACAGGCCTCCAGACGGAGCGGCCAGTTCCACCCGGACGTCCCCCTCGGGCGGGGCGAGGCCGCGGTTCACGTAGGTCCAGGCCCGCGTGATGCAGCCGAGCTGGGCAACGTGGCGGAGCCGGTGGCCGGGCTCGCGGCGTACGCCGACGGCGTCGCAGACGTCGGTGCCGTGGGCCCATGCCTCCATGAGCCGGGCGGTGACGAAGGACTTGGCCCCCATCGACGGCCCGTACCAGCACACCCGGTCGCGCTCGCCGAGGTTGCCGGCGGCCGCAGCCAGCTCGGCGCGGCCCTGCCGCCAGCGCTCCAGACGGTCGGCGGCAGGGAGCGCACGGAACTCGCCGAGGGTGAATTCGTCCCCCGATGTCTCGCTCACCTGCGAAGCCTCCATGAGCCTCTCGGCTTCGGCCGGGAACGCTTCGGGATCGCGGATGGCCAGCGCAGCGGACCGATCGAAGTAGCACAGATGGCCGATCTGGTCGGTCACCGACCAGCGGGGGCTCGGCGTCGGCCGGTTCCAGTCGCCCTCATCCAGAGATGCCACGACCTCGTCGAGGCTGGCCTGCTCGTCGAGCAGGTCCTGGAGCAGGTCGGCCATGTTCACGATCCGCGACTCCCTTCCCAGGAAGTTATCGTCCTAGGAAGATATCGCGTGCCGCCCCGCTCGCGCCACCCGGCCTCTTTCTCACCAGCGGTCGAGCAGGGCCTCGGGCACATCGACCACCCGGGCCCGGAGCCATTCGCCCAGGCTCTTGGCCTGCGGGTCCTGCCGGTCCGAGGCGGCCACCCCGTCGCCCAGCAGACCGTGGACGACGAAATTGAGCGACCATATGTTTCCGAGCCGGTGCCGGTCGATCCGCAGCGGGGCCGCCTCCGGCAACAGCTCGCGTACCCGCTCGGTGGTGAGGAAGCCGTCGAGCCACTCGAATGCCGCGGCGGAGCGGGCGAACACCCCCAGATTGGCGTTGCCGCCCTTGTCCCCGGAGCGGGCGCCTGCGACCCGGCCCAGCGGCGCTCGCACCGTCGGACCCCAGACCCGGACGGCTGCGGACGGTTCGGAGGCGGACGGGGCGGAAGCAGAAAGCGGGGACGGCACGGGCGGCGCCGGCGCGGCCGGAACGGGCACGGGATCGACGACCGTGCGCTCGCCGTCGAGGAACGTCACGTACTGGGGCACGGACTCGGCCGGAACAGTGGCCGGCCGGTAGACGCCGAAGGCGCGTGGCCGGGCAGCCGAGCCGACCGAGAACATTCCCGGGACGGTGGCCAGGGCCAGCTCGTTCATGACGTCCGACAGGGTGCGTCCGAGCCGGTCCTCGTCGTGGTCGAACACGGTCAGCCGCCACACCGCGACGGCCTCCTCGTTGGTGCCCGGGTCCGTCTTGTCGGTTCGCACCACCCGCTCGGTGACCTTGGCGTAGTCTCCCGGATCGTGGGGACACGCATGCCAGAACGCGTCGTGCACCAGGGCGGCCTTGGCGTCGATGTCGAGACCGGTGAGCGCCACGTTGATCTCGCTGCGGTAGCCGCCCAGCTCGTTGGTGGCCACCTTGAGGGTGGGCGGGGGCGGCTCGCCCCGCACCGAGTCCATCCGCACCCGGTCGCTTCCGGCCTGGGTCAGCCGGATCGTGTCGAAGCGGGCGGTGACGTCGGGGCCCAGGTAGCCGGGCCCGTCGATCTCGTAGAGCAACTGCGCGGTGACCGTCCCCACGGCGACCTCGCCGCCGGTGCCGTCGTGCTTGCCTATCACCGACGATCCGTCGGCAGCGATCTCGGCCCACGGGAAGCCGGTCCGGTGCATGCCTTCGACCTCGGTGAAGAACGAGTAGTTGCACCCCGCTTAGCGGCCGTTTGTCTCCGTGTTGTCTCGGGCGGGTGCTAGCCTGCCCGCCATGACTACCACCACCGACAGAGAAGCCCGCATCAGCAACGCCGTCGAGGCGTGGCGCGCCGACCACCCCGGAGCAGCCGCCGCGCTCGACCGGCTCGACGACGACGACGTAGCCGAGGCGCTGCGCCGCCTCGGCTACAGCACCCCGGCGCATAAGGCCATGTTCGGGCTGACATGAACGACACGAATCGGAGCTTGAACGCCATAGCCGAACTCGCCGGGCTCCACGTCTCCGAGAACGCCTCCGCACGCGGCCGGTACTCGGTCAGCGACAACGACCGGCGGTTGATAGCCGACGACGTGAGCGCCGAGACGGCCCGAGCGATGATCGAGCGCTACGTCGATCCCGGCCTCTAGCCGGTCACCGGTCGAACACGCCGAACTCGTAGACCGGCCGCAGGGGCCTGTTACCGCTCGGCGGGCGGTGATTGCCGGGGCGGGACAGTTCGGCCAGTTGGGCGCGCCGCTTCACGGCCTCCCTGACCAGCTCCCGGATGGTGCGCCCCACGGCGTGCCCGGCGTCGGCCGCGATCCGTTTCACGTCCGCTATCTCGTCCTCGGAGAAGCGCACCGACACCATGTAGGGGCGGCCTGTCTGCGCGCCTCTCAGCGCTCCGGCGTTGCCCTTGCCGATGCCCAGGCCTACGTGGTTGACCGGCCACGAAGTCCGCTGCGGCCGCCCGCAGGAACACTCGGGGTAGTCGGTGGAGCGGCCGCAGTCGGCGCACACGGTCACGGCTTCAAATGCAGGTCGAGCCATCGGCGCGACCCGTCAGGATCGACTACAGCGCCGACCGTCCACCGGCGGCCCCGCCAGGTGACCGACTTCACGTCGGAGGCGCTGGTGAGCGTCACGCCGCCCGCTGCGCCCCTCGGGGCGGCGACGCGCAGCACGGCCGCGGCGAGGGTCACGTCCGCGATGTCGTCGCGGTCGCGGCCGAAGCCCGAGGCGGGGCGCAGCTCGGCCCACATGTCCGCTTTGCCGTCGTCGTGGTACTCGCCGTAGGCGTCGGCCGTGCCCTGGGTATGCACGGCGATGCGCTCAGACCTGCGCCGCGCCATCAGCCATCGGTTCTACGGGGTTTGACCCTCCGGCCGGAAGGGCAGAGGCCGGAGGGTCAAGACCTACAGCAGCAGCCGCCTCCCGCGGGCTCCAGCCGGCTTTGACCAGCGTCGCGGCGGCGCGGGCGCGGCCTGCCATGTCGTGCGCGTGCAGCGCGTCGAAGCCCAGCGACAGGGCGGGCGTGTCGAGCTTGCGGGCGAGCTCGGCGGCGATGATGCGCCCGAGCGGTTGCACGACGGTGGTCACGTAGCGGCGGTAGTCCTCGCGGGCCTCGGCTCCGGTGCCGCCCATCAGCAGCGCCGGGGACAGTCCGCACGCGGCGATGACCTGCCGGGCTGCGGAGTCTTGCAGGTCCACGGCGGCGGGCGGCGGGTCGGCTCCCATGCGGCGCGACACGTAGTCGGTGCGCGGGGCGTCGGCCCGGCCGCTCTCCCAGCCGCCGGATGTGGTCTCGACCAGCGTCAGCCGCCCGGAGCGGCCCAGTTGGCGCTCCAAGTCCTTGACCTGGCCGGTGTCGGCCTTCGGGACGGGCAGCACCGCCCCGACCGGTTGTCGGGCCTCGGCTCCGAGCCCCCGGTGAGACGACGCCAGCAGCGACGCGGTGAGCGCCGCGCCCGACAGAGGCCCCCGGCCGCGCCAGGGCTGTAGCTCGTTCTCGGCCCACAACAGCGACACGACGGCCTCGCCTGCCACGTTGACAGTCTCGGAGCCGTGAGACGGTCGAGGAAGCTGCGCTTGCACCCGCCAAGAGCCCGGCCGTGCCCCATCCCACCACGTCCACGTCGAGGCGCTGGTCAGCGTCGGCGCGCCGTCGCGTACATCGATGACGGCGAGATGCTCGCCCTGGCGGATCAGGTCGTAGCCGACGCGGCGCAGGTAGGCGGGCGTGACCGCGGCCGTGTTGGCCGTGTCGGGCGTGACCGTCGCCGCGGCGAGGCTGCGGGCGAGCATCCCGGCGCACGCCTCAGCAGCCGCCGTAGCAGCCGGAGACGGCGACGCGCCCGCCTTCGCGGCGGCGTCCACCGCCGCGGTGATCGTCTCGGTGTAGCCCGAGTCTCGGGACCCGCCGAACGGCCAGTACCACGCCATCGGCTAGTCGCCTCCCACGGCGCGAGCGCCCCGCAAACAGTACGGCCCCAACAGGCCCGCCGCGCCGGCGAGCCGCACGAGATGAGCGCCCACGGCGACACGGCCCGACATGGCAGGGTCCGTGTCGAACAGGTAGGCGGCGATCCGCAGTACGGCCTCTTTGTAGTCGTCGCCCACGTTGTCGGCCCCGACGGTGCCCGACGCCTTCCACCAGCCCACGGGCAGCAGCCGACGGCCCAGCGGGTCCTCGGCGGGGTAGTCGTCGAGAACGTCGGAGCCGTAGGAGCCGTCGGACCATTCCAGCAGCCCGGTCCAAGTCGGCTCTGGCCGCAGCCCGTCGGCGGCGTTCGTCAGCGTCTCCCGGCCGGTGACCTCGACGACGGCGGACCAGTCACGCTCACCCCACAGATAGCCGCTGTAGCCCTCTACAGCGCCCAGGGCGCTGTAGTAGAGCCGGTCGGCGTCGTCGGCGGCTAGCTGCGCCGTATCGACCCTCAGAGCGGCGTGAAGCAGCCCTCCGACGGCTTCTGCGGCCGCGGCGGAGGCGTCGCCCAGCTCGACGACGTGAACGGTCACAGCCACACGCGCCGCCTCCGGGCCTCGGGGTCGGGGTCGGCGACCTCGGCGGGCTCCAGGCCCTCGCGCCGGTCCGGCGGCGCGGTCTTGACCAGCAGCACCCCGGTCGCGAGTCGGCTCACCTTCATCACGTCGCCGACGATCTCGGACACGCTGCCGTCGCCGATGACGGGCCGGACATGCACCGGCGACACGGCCGCCGTCGCCCGTACCTTCGCCGCGGCGGCCGTGTCGGGGTTGGTGAGCGTGACCCGCACCCCGTCGCGGGCCCGCTCCATCAGCAGGGTACCGGCGGCGCGGCTGCCGAGTATCTCCCCGGCGCTCAGCCGCCCGATGGTGGCCACCACGTCCGCGTCGGAGTCGAGCAGGTCGTCCATGCAGTCGGGCTCCAGCTCGACGTAGGAGCAGTCCCCGCGGGCGCATTCGCAGGAGCAGCGGTGACCGGTCGGGATCGTCGCCGTCAGCAGCTCCCCAGCGCGAAGCTCCAGCGGCGTCGCGTAGGAGCCGACATCGACCAGCCCGACCTCGGGCATGTCCACCAGCTCCAGCACCCGAACCCCGGCGTCGCGCCGCTCCCGGCGGGCGTAGAACTCCGGGGAGATGCCGGTCAGCCGTCCCCGTTGCACCAGGTCGAGCGCCGCGCCCGACAGGTCCGCCTCGATGCCGAGCGCGTCGGGGCCGTCGATGACGCGCAGCGTGCGGGCCTCGACGCTCGCGACCTCGATGCCGGTGTCGTGTTGCAGGTTCATGCGTTCGGGCTTCTGGCGGATCGAGCCGGGCGCGAAGCACTCCGCCCGGTCGCGGGCGCGCTGCCCGTACCGAAGTTCCGTTCTCAGGCGACGGCCGGAGACTCTGACCTCCAGCGCCGCGCCGAGATGCTCGCGCAGCGCCTCGACCATTAGCTGACCTTGAACGCGACCCGCTTGTAGGCCCCGCTTTGCACCACAATCACGTCGCCCAGCAGGACGTGGAACGTCACGTAGCGTTGACCCTTGACCGAGCCGGTGTAGGGATCGTCGATCCCTATCTCTGACCAGACCGGACAGACCGCGGTACGGATGCCCTCGGAGCCGCCCATCAGCGACCGGCCCTGCCGGTACAGGATCGCCTGTTGAACGTTGCTCGCCGTGTCCGGCATCCGGTCCGAGGTCCACAGGCCGCCGTAGTTGCGGGCGGCGTACTCGGTGAACGCCTCGGCTCCGTCGCCGCCGTCGCTCGGGGTGTCGCGGAACGCCTGGGCGGCGAGCCGGTACGTGTCCACCCCGACCACTACCCCGACCTGTGAGCACATCGTCGCCCACAGGCCCTCGACGCCTTCGGCGTAGGTGGCCACGAACGCGTCGAAGTCGGCCACGGCGGTGGGGGCGGTGGGGGCCGATCCGATGGCGGCTATGAGGCCCTTGAGGTTCGGGGCGGTGCCGTTGCCGTTGAGCCCTTGATCGTCGAGCTCCGACGACAGGGCCAGGCTCAGGTTCTGCCGAAGGGCGGCCTCGAAGTTGTCCTGCCCGACCGCGGCTATGTCCTCGATGGCGAGCTCCAGCCGGGCGCTCACCCGCTTGGGGGTGGCGCTGGTGACCGTGAACGACGCCGCGGTGGCGGGCGCGTCGGTGCCCTTGCCCACGGCCTCGGCGGCGGTGTTGCCGGTGATCGTCGCCGAAGCGTACGTGCCGGTGCCCACCCGCGGCATCTCGACGCCGAGGCGGGGAAGCACGCTCGGCGCGAACACGGCCGGTCGGATCAAGTCGAGGTTGAGCCCAACCGTGCCCGGCGCGGCGGTGACGGCGCGGCGCTCCAGGTCGGCGGCGCGCTGTTCGGGGGTCGGCTCCCACAGTTCCAGCGGGATGCCGCCCTCCGTGCCGACCTCGGCCGCCAGCTCGGCCTCCGCGCCGGTAACTGACCGGTTCTGTAGGCGGGCGGTCAGGAAGTTACCGACCCGGCACCGGCTGCGAAGCTCCAGCCGGGCCGGGTCCTCCCCGCCGGTCGGGTCCCCGGCAGCAGCAGCGGCGGAGGCGGCGTCGGCGTCGGCGATGACGGCCGCCCGGTACTGCCGCTCGCCGTCGGCGTAGTCCGCGGTGAGCGTGTCTAGTTCGGTGCGCTGTTCGTCGGTCAGGCCGTCGAGGCCCGCCAGTTCGTTGAGTCTCTGGCGGCGCTCGGATTGCCGTATTTCGAGCTTCTGTCGGGGGGTCATGTGTTGCCGCTTTCTCTCTCTCGTCGGATCGCGGCCATGATGCTGCCAGACCACGACGCCTAGTTGTGGACTTGACAACAGAAACGGAGCAGAAATGAGACGAATAGCCATAGTCCTCGCGGCCGTGTTGGCGGCGGCGGGCTGCGCCACGGCGCTAGCCCAGGACACGACCTCGACCTCGACGGCGGCGGCGACGTGCCCGACGGCGGTACTGACCCTCGGCGCGGCGTCGGCGGACACGGACGGGGCCTACGCCGCGTACGCGGACCTGACGGCCTCCTGGCCGTCAGGGTCCGGGGTGACGGCGTGGCAATTGACCGAGGACAACCTGACTCACGCGTGGCAGGCCGTGACCGGCGACAGTGTTACCCATGCGGTGGCGGTGACCGGATTCAAGACTGTCACCCTGCGATGCGGTACGACGGTCGGCGCGGCCGCCGCGACGGCGTTCACGCAGCCTCCGGCGCTGGTGGCGCTGGTGGCGACGGTGGAAGCTCAGCAGGCCGAGCTAGCCGCGCTCGCCGCGCGGGTCGCGGAGCTCGAGACGGCCGCGACCGTCGAGCGGATATGTGTGCATCGCGAAGGCCGCCCGAACACGCTCACCTACGACGGCTACGCGCCGTGGCCGCGCCACGACAGCCCGGAGCAGTTGCTGCGGACGTTCGTAGACCGGTACCACTGCGAGCCCGGCCCCGATATCTGGTTGAGCGAACACGACTACGGGTGGCTCTACCCGTCGCCCGCCGGTGCGGAGCCGACCGGCGACCACTAGCGGCCGCTAGGAGCGCCGCAGAGGCGACGTGGCGGCCTCCGGGCGGTATCAGGCCCCGGAGGCCGCCACGGGCGGCTAGAGCGGCGCTGCGGTGCCGCTGCGGGCAGGCTCCGAGGACAGGCCGAGGACTAGTTGATCCCACGCCGCGGCGGCCGGGTCGGTGGTGCCGTTGCGCTCCCGGCGGGTCTTGGCGGCGTGGCAGGCCCGGCACAACGGCCGGAGGTTGGACAGGTCCCAGGGCTCGCCGCCGTCGGCTAGCGGGACGTGGTGATCGACCTCGAGGGCTCCGGCGCGGCGACAGTCGGCGCAGCGCCACCCGAACGCGTCGAGGACCTCGCGGCGTCGGGCCTGCCATGCCCGGCCTCCGATCTTCGCGGCGCGGTGGTGGCGGCTCATCCGACCGACCCGACGACGAGACGCTGACCGTCGCCGCTGCGCTGGTGCCATTCGCGCCACCCGGCGGCCACGGCCAGCACGGCGGCGGCGGCGGCGTCGTCACGCGCCCGGACCCTTCGCCCGCCCTCGGAGCCCTTGGCGAGCTTGTGGTTCCCGGCAGGGTCCGAGACGGTGCGGGCCTCGCGCAGAGCCGAGCGCAGCAGCAGGCTCCGGGCGGCGGGTGCCACCACCCCCGACAGGACGGCACGCCGGAAGCATCGCACGTCCTCGCCGCCGTCGTAGAAGCCCTGACGGCGCACCACGACCGGGCACCACGGCACCCCGGAGGCTTCGAGGCTCTGGCGAAGCTCGGCCTCGCGCCACGTATCGCACACCACCGCGGCAGGGTCGCCCCATCGGCGCAGCGCCTCGCGCAGCATCGCGACAGGATCGGACACGCGAGCGCCCAGTTGCACCAGTTCGCCCCGCTCCGCGATGCGCTGGTACAGCCCGCCCACGCCGTCGGCTAGGCCCCGAGCGGCGAGGCTCGGCGTCTCGGGGAACACGGCGAAGCAGTCGAGCCGACCGGAGCGCCAGTAGGCCGCAGCGGCCGACATGGCAGCGTTCGTGCCCAGGTCGATGCCGAGGACGTAGCCGCCGTCGGGGGCCGCGGTCAGGGCCTCGGCGTCGGTCCACGCCTCCGCGGCGATCAACACGTTCTGCGCCGTGTCGGCCGTCCCCAAGTTGAGCCTCAGCGCCCGGAACGAAGCCAGAGCGTCAGGGTCGGTGCGGGCGTCGGCGGCCTCGACGGCTAGCTGGGCGCGCAGACTCGGGAGATGATCCAGCGACGGGTTCGCCTTGCGCCACGTCCGCACCCGGAACGGCGGGTCCGTCTCGGCCGCCGCGTGGACCTGCCCGTACGGCGCTGACTTCAACAGCCGCGCGAACCAGTGCAACTCGTCGCCGGGGCGGGTGCCCAGAGCGATCAGCTTCGACCCCGGAACCTTCCCGAGCGACGTTCTCAGCGCGGCCAGCATCCGGTCCGCGGTGCCCGACGGCCACTGCGCGGGCTCGTCGAGCAGCAGCAGCGACGGCCTCAGCCCGTGCGCCCGCGACGGGTCCGAGCCGATGCAGCGCACCCGCGCCCCGCTCGCCTTGTGCTCCAGCGTCGCGGCGTTCTGCGAATCGCGTTTGATCCAGCGGCGGCGGTCCTCCAGGTCGTAGCCCGCCGACAACAGGAACTCGCGCACGTCCTCGAAGATGATGCGCGCCTGCCCGAACGACGACGCCACCACCACGACCTCGCCGCGGCGGCCGTGCAACGGCCCGACCGGATCGACCACCGCAGCGGCGAGCCCCGCCACTACCGCAGACTTGCCGTTCCCGCGGGCCACCGACAGCGCCGCGTCGCCCGGCCCCCGGAACGCCCCGCGCACGAAGCGCCGCTCCCACGGCAGCACAGTCAGCCGCTCCCCGTCATGGTCCCCGCCCGTGAGCGTCAGCCCCGCCAGATACGCCGCGAGCGCATCGGTGTGTGTCACCGAGCCTCACCCCTACGGCTTCCCCTTGGGGGTGGGGAGTTGCGGGCAGGGGTCCCCGCTGCGGTTAGCCGGGTGTGGAGTTTGGCGGAGCGTCGGTGGCGTCGGGTGGCGCGCAGCGTGGCGCGTATGCGGTGGTCGATGAGGTCGGCTTCGTGTGCTTCGGCGATTAGGTGTGTTGTGGCCATTGCGCGCGTGTTCTCTCTGTCAGAAGACGCGCGCGCGCGCGGTATCAGTGTCTACTCGGTCACTATCTAGTGTGTCACCAGGTGGTGACGGGGGTGTCACCAGGTGGTGACGACGGGTGTCACCAGGTGGTGACGACGAGTGTCGGCGCAGATGGTCGGTCAGCACCCGCCAGAAGGCCCCCTCGACCACGACGCGAGGCCCGCTGCGCGGCCCGGAGGCGAACGTTCTGACGCCTCCGCTGCGGGTGCGTATCGACCCTGACTGCCAGTCCAGCAGTCCGGCTTTGTAGCCGCGTGAGAGCACGTTGCGGATGTGTCCGGGCGTCTTCGCGAGCTGGTGCGCCAACTGTTCGGCGGTGTCGGATACTGCCCGGCATCCGAGCCCGTCGACTTCTCGGCCTCCCATTCCGGCGAGGACGTACAGCCACACGCCCACGTCGCTGGCGCGGGCGTCGGGGATGCGGTGCAGCGCGGCGATGGTGCCGAGCGTCACCGACGGGTTGAACTGGTTCGTGCGGTTCGGGATGATGTCGGCCATGTCGGCGGCGATGTCGAGCGCCAACTGTTTGTGGTCGGGTGAGGCCATGGGCAGGCCCTCCGTTCGGGTGATGCGGGCCGGGGTCTAATCCGGCGGACCGCGAGGCGTTCTCGGGTCTGGCCGCCACGATTCCACGGTTCGGGGCGGCGTGGTGGACTTCGTTGCCCGGACGCGGCAGAGGCCCCCGCCGGCATCACCGAACAGCGGGGGCCTCTGCCGTATCACCGCCTAGCGAGTTAGACCGTCTCGGAAGGCTCGGGCCTCAGTCTACCGACACGGGGTGACGGCAGTGTGGTGGCCGCCCGCCATGCTAGTGAACGGTTGACCAGTTCGCTACCGGGCGGCGCGGGCCTCGCGCTTGCGGCGGTTGCGGCGCTCGGCTTGCACGCGGTCGTTGCAGTCGCCGCAGCAGTACCGGGCGGCGGTGCCGGTGGTGAGGACCAGCCCGACACATCCGGGGCGGGCGCAGTCGGCGGCGTCGGGGTGGTAGTCGAGCGCCTCGGCGCGCAGCTTCACGACCTCGGGATGGTCCGCTGCGGCGTCGAGGCTCACGGCGAGCGCTAGGCAGCGCTGTACCGACAACAGCCCCAGTTGGCGCACCACGTCAGCGGCGGCGCTGCGGGAGATGAACTCCGAGGCGACCGACTTGGCGGCGGCGGGCTTGGCGCTGCCCAGCCGGGTGGCCACGGCGTTGCGGCTCGCCTCGACCGGCTCGACGTAGCGGGCCACCATCGCCGGGGAGCGCCACCCGCCGACCGATTGCAGCTCGCTCATCGACGCTCCGCGGCGGGCCAGTTCGGTGGCGACGCCGCGGCGGAGACTGTGGCCGCTCATCTCGATACCGGCCGCGGCCCCCATCCGGGTGATCCGGGCTCCGAGCGCCTTCGCGGTCGGGGCCGTCGAGATGCGCCCGTCGGGGGTCGGGCACATGGTGCGCCACATCGTCAGCGCCTCCCACGCCTGCGGGGAGACGGCGGCGTAGCGGCCCCGCCCGGCCTGATCTGTCTTGCTGGTGCGGATATGCAGCGTGCGGTAGCCGGTGGTGGCGTCGGGGTCGTCGCCCAGGTCGGCCCATTCGGCGCGTACCGCCTCGTCGGTGCGGAGCGCCCCGTCGAACATGAGGCGGTACACGGCGGAGGCCTCGGCGTGGCGGGTCAGGGCCTGTTCGGCCGATTCGGCGTGGCAGGGCACCATCGACACGGTGAGCGCCCGGTCCAGCTCGTCGGCGGTGACGGCGTGGGCCTGCTTGACGGCGCGGCCGGTGCGGGCAGCGGCCCGGCCGATGCGCCGCAGAGCGTCGCGCACGTCGTCGCTGCGGGTCGGGTCCGGCGTGAGCAGCACGTTGCGGTACCGGTCCGAGACGGCGGCGCGCCACAGTCTCAGCGTGTTCGGCTTCAGGCCCTCGGCGTGGCAGGCGAGCAGAAACCTCGCGACGGTGCGGCCGTCGCTGTTGTCGGGGTCCGAGCCGTCGGCGTCGGCCCAGGCAGCGAACCGCTGCCATCCCCGGTCGTAGGCTTGGCGGGTCGATGGGCTATGCATGTCGTCCATACCCCGGAGTATATGCGGGGGCTAACGAGTAGTTGCCGCCGGTGGCCTGGGTGCCGCATTCGATGACGTGCCCGGCCGCCACCGCGCCGGCCAGGGCGTCCCAGTCGTCGACCGCCCAGCCGTGATGCCAGGCGGCGGGACCGCAGGCCACGGCTGCGTCGGTGACGCGTCCGGTCACCACGATGTCGGCACCGCGGCGCAGGGCCTCGGCGATGCCCCAGCCGCCCAGGTAGGCGTTGGCGGTGATGAGATCGGAAGTGTCGACCATCGGCTCGCCGGTCGTGAAGGAGCGAAGCGTCACCGCGTCGGCCC
>JAODVQ020041084.1:0-37735 GCA_025400075.2 Phenganax stokvisi
GTCCTTTTTACACCATCCCTATATTGGAAATTATTCAATTCAAGGAATTTTTAATGTATTTGTCTCCTTTAATTTTTATGGCAGTCAGTAACTGAACAAACAAAAAGCGCTGACTTGTTGTTTACCAGTAAACAATGTTGTTTCCAAACAGCTCAACATGACTAACTTCAACAGATGAAGTGACATTACACCAGCATTAAACAAGAGAGATTTTGGACATTTTCAGAAATTTGTTTACAAGTAAACAATTTTGTGTACAAAGGAACAAGTTGTTTACCTAGATAGACTAGAACAACTTAGCTCGCCAATAGTGCTATGACCACTAATGATCTGGTCATTTTCAGAAAAATTATTTGTTGTTGTTTACTTGTAAAAAGTTGTTTACAAACATAACACCACCAATTAGACTCACATAGAACTGCTAACTACGCAATAAATTTCATAAGAATAGGTTTCTATAGTTTCAGAGGATTTGTTAATTGCTGTTTATTTGTAAACAAAGTTGTTAACAAAAATTTGCCACAATAAAGTTCAGTCACATATTAAACGCTATTTACCCACTGAATTTCGTAATAATTGGTATTTTATGTTGTTCAGAGGTTTGTTTCTGTTGTTCATTTGTAAACTAAGTTGTTTATAAACATCTCACTAAGACGAGGTTCTATTCTGGATGAAACTACGCAGTGCGGATTATAGCCGCCAGCAATCAACCATTTTCAGATTGAAAATCACGTAGGACCGACCAATTTGCTGTATGCACAGATTTACAGTGCCAACCGACACGCGGAGTAGCACTGGGTTGAGCTTTGAGCTAGAGAGAGCTAGCGCGAGTGAGTACACACACGTATCGCGGAAGTAAATATGCACATGCGTTGATAAATTAAGACATGCCCTTTATACTTATGTGCGGTAACACACGTGCGGGCGAGTAGATCATTTGACGCGTGGCGATTCTGCGCAAAGCCAGGGCTAGCCTCGTTTCCAGTCCGTTTTTTTGTGGGGGAGGAACAGACTAGGAACGGACTAGGAACGAGGCTAAGCCAGGGCCAGCTGGAGGAGTGATATAGAGAGAGATAGGCAATGATGGCTAGCAAACGAAAAGGCAAAGAAAGATGCTCAGAATATGTGTTGCTAATTGTCATAAGTAATTTCATTTGAACATTTAAAATTATGTCTTACCAAATTAATTGCTTAGCCGATCAATACGAGAGACTACCTGACATTATGTCAGACCCCATTAAACACGTTATAATCTACACTGCTACGCCTACATGCAAAATTTGAGCTTGATATCTTATTTAGTTTTTGAGTTATTGTGGCTGAAGAGAAAGAAGAAGAAGAAGATGATGAAGAATTCTATTTATCATAGCGCCATACATTAGCCCCATATTAAATCTCCCCTATCCCTACATACAAAGCACTACCATGCTTTGTGATGAATACTATATACAGTCCAATTAGGAGAGTGCACCTCAAGCACAAGGTAGCTGGGACTCGTTAGCACATGACTTCTTAGCGCAAGAACTCTTTGTTTCTAGTTTGTACATTATGAAGACTCTTGAATAGTGTGGCAAGCGCACAAAATAACTTGAATCCAGTGATTCATGAACACGTACAATACCACTCAGATACAAGGTATAACGTGAATGCGTACAGCACGCATACATAGGCGCGGGCGTATGAGTATGCACACGGAGCTGTACGCGTACATACACGGAGTTGTACACGTACGGACGTGGAGCTGTACGCGTACATACGTGGAGGATTACATGTATGCACGCTGAGTTGTACGCATACGCACGCAGAGCTGTACACGTACTCATGCAGGGCTGTACGTGTACATACTGGGAGACATACGCATTCACATTATACCTTGCATCTGAGCGGTACTGTACACTGTGAAAGGATTGCTAAGCAGGGGAAAAGGTGCTAAAGCCAATCCATCATTTGCTGAATGTATGTGCAGCCAAACATTGCCATAAATTGTGCAGCCAACTAGTATGATGCAATTACAGTACAGCTCGTGCGGAACTTATAAGCTAGATGCTACTCGCACATGAGTCAGGAGTATTCGCTTCAGGAGTGCAAGTACTCCCACTAGACCACACGGGAGTATGTACTCAACCAATACAATCTACTACGTGTAGTTCTTCCACCGCTCATTGTAATAAGGAATGTCTACGATCTTCTGTGTTTATACACATAGCATGTTTTGAAGAACAATGCACTTTTGTGTTGTAGTGCCGCCTGTTTCCTTCACTAAGGCGTTTTTATTGTCGAGCACACTGGCAGTATTCGAGCGCAAGTGGCTGGAAGCGTAGCCGCGCATGTGTAAATCGTCGAGCAGTCATCCCTTGCCTCGCAAGTATGAGTCCTCGCTCTCGTGACTTGCGTTTAAGTTCTGCACAAGCCTACTGTGTGTGTACATGGCACACAAATCTTAAGTCCACGGATCAGTGCCCAGATCTCCCTTTGTGATATGATGAGGTCTGGGTTCCTGACACTAATTCAAGCACGAGTAGATAGGAGCAATGTCTCATTTTAGAATAAATCACTGGGTGCAAAAGGACCTGCACCATGACACCAGTTTGTTAAGTGTATACATATGTACATATTTTGGTCCTTCAACATATAAAGTACAAATGGTGCCTCTATACATCTGTATTAAATAGGTCTTGAGCCATCGACTGAGCGCAGTGGGCAAGTCGAGCAAGAGAAAGAAGCAGATAATGGTAATATTTTTGGTTTTAAGTAGTATGTACTAGATTTTAGAGTAATAGTTGTAACATGGTTGATTAATTAAGTAATCTAAGATCACCTGCCAATGAAGTGCATATGTTTCATTAGTTAAAGCTACATGTATTTGAATATTGGAGGCAGGGGAGAAAAATCAAATTTTAAGTTCTTTCTCTCTATGATTGATCATTTTTGTTGCCGTCCAGTTTTGTGCCATTCATGCTCAACGTTCATCTTTGTCATTGTTAATCATTTATCTCTGTGTTTAGTCATTGTTTATCATTCGTCTTTGTCATTTCGTCAACACTCTGCCACATATTTGGGTTATTTCCTGCTCAAGGGCCATGGTAGAAGCTTAGCTGGACTGCTCCTTATCTGTCGGGCCTATTTCATTGTTCTGCCTCTTGATCTTGACCTACTGCCCTAGACGTCCTTGTCATGTCCTTTCTATAACCTGTCACTCTAAAGGTGCATACTCTCAAGGATAATGCTTTCCGAGTACTAGGAGGTCATAAGAAGCTGTCATTAAACTATAGCTGCTGTTCTGTAGGTATTGATTGCATCCCTCTTGTAGCCGAGGCTTTACTGTTAACTAGTCTGTTTTATTGTTGTTTTTGATTGCTGAGCTGACGAACAGTGTATGTCTTGACTCTTTTCTGTTTAATTTTTTAGATGCGCATTTTTCCTTTTTTTCTGAAATGTACTATGTATATACCTAAAATGTATATTCTCAAAAGCAACCAAATCCAATATAAAAGGGAGAGCAGCAGTATACAGCTAAACTGTATATAAAACAATAAGACTGAAAGGATAAAATTTCATTGCACTTGTACTAAATTTAACTTTGTACAGTATCCTCCTCATAATTATGTATGTGTGAATCTTTATATTCTAGTTTTAAAACTCTTGTCCTTTTGTAGCCCTTCGTAGCCCAAGTATGTATATCAATTTGTATTAGGTAATGAACAGAATATTGATGTGAAACATTTGTCTTTGAAGGAAAAGCCAAATGTGAGCTCACCAACATATATATGTACAATTTTTTGCAGTGTAGTACTTTTTTTCAGTCTCTGCGTCCACTTCCTCTGCACCTTACTCGATCAGTATACATTCGTCACCTTCCAGCAAAAATATCTGCAGAAGATATAATCCAGGTAATGATTATTGTATTCAGTACTTTGTGTGTCTAGTCTGTTCATCTTCACTCAAGCCCCATATTCTGATCTAATCTTTAGCATTATTATTAAATGGTCACGAAATAGAGTGGCACTGGCATGTACATAATTTGCAGTCAGGCCAGCACACAACAGAGCTACTAGACCATGCAAAGGTCCTGTACATCAGTCTCTCGTGTTTGCGCAGTGAACATGAGTAACCGTCTACCCTTGAATATTGATGCTACGTACAAAATATACGAAATAGTACTGTAGAAACAAAACTGAATCTCTTCAAGGAATTAGCTAAAGCGACAAAGTACGTATGATGGTCATGCCCCCTTCATTTATGCCTGCCCCGCTTTCTGCCCTTGTTCATGGCATATAAAACTTGACCATTCTTATGTCTCAAGTAGTAGGCAGTACGTTGTGTAATGTGCCCTTGGCCAATACCCTGATGAGAAATCACTAGTTTTACATACAATACAACCATACCAGAAAAGCTGTTCAAACTACATCTTTGGTTAGGAAAGGTAATTATAGACGAAGATTCGTAGTCCACAAACTCTCTAATATAATATAGTGTGCACATTTTCTGATGTAAGCTTCACCTGCTTCATTGAAAGTCGCTGCTTTCTGCATATTATGTTAGGGACCAATTAGCAACTTGGACCGTTTTAAAACCGTCCGACAGTTTTAAACCGGGCCAGACGGATTTAAGCCCATCCAGACGGTTTTAAACCCATCCAGACGGTATTTAAACCATCTGGACCACTTGGAATCCGTCTGCAGACGGTCAGGCGCCGTTTAAACTCTAGCTCGAGGGGCTTAGACGGTAAATCTAGCAATAAGAGGTAAGCTAAAAGCTGCTCTTATCGATTAAGAGCTTTCTGCAGAGAGTTAGAATGCTGCGTGGATAGTTTTAGCTGCGCGCTGTACAACCGCTCGCGAAGTACGCCGACCGCGCTCACGCTGGACGATCGATAGCGCGGCTTTCCCAGCACCAAGCCCTGCTTATAGATGGATAATGCTATCTTCGGTGATCACCACCCTAAATACTGAGCTCTTCTGCGCTCAGAGTGCCGTGTCTCCGACTGAACTAGCAGAGTTCTATCTCGGCGAACGATGGACACGCCCTCTTTTTCATGAGGCCACAGGGCGCCTTCTCTGCACGAACTACGCCATCTCTAGGGCTACTTCTCAAGTGTAAAGGCAATTCAGCACTCGTTTAGCCAACTATTATCGTTTATCTGCGCTGAAAACAAAAGAAATATTAGATATCAGTCGGGCCGGATGGATTTATTACCATCTGAACGGGCTAAAGACGGCTTTAAACCGGGCCAGACGGTTTTAAACTGGTATGGACAGCTTTAAATTCATCTCGACAGTTTTATAACGGTCCGCGGGTTGCTAATTGGTCCCTAACATATGCCATGAATGTTTTTATTTTTAAACAATGTCTGCATGCAGATATTGACTTGAGATATTATTATAATTCGTTAAATAGATATGTCGTACTATTCCTGGCTATCTTAGGATTGCATTTGCTGACCCGGATCCTAACAGAGGGTATGTTATAGCAAACTCTTTTCACTCTAAATAATAACAAATAGGATCTCCTAGCATTAGCAACATTAGCAATATGTGGCTATATAGTGACCAACTTAAGTACAGTAAAGGCAAAAGAGTAGCAAACTGTTGAGCCAAAGATCTTAACAACAGATATATAAAAATAGGCCTAAGCCTTTTTCAAGTGTATTTACATAGGATGCAGGCTACTTATAGTGAGTGACAGCTCATTACTTGTGATGTATGTATGTGTGTGACTAGTACAATAAGACTTGTAACAAGGTTTTCAGGAGAGAATATTCATCAGCATTTGAGCTTAAGCAACATAGCAGGGCGGGGACGCCCCCCTTAAATTCGAACGCGCCCCCTTATAAGACGCCCCGCCCCCTTATTGTGATTTTGTGCCCCTTGACCCCCACGCCCTAAATATTATTAATTGTGCAGAGAGCTGGCATGTAGTGTCACGTGTAGTCGGTGCATTGTACGGCGAGTTTAGCTGCGGAGAGATGTCTACGCAACAATCCATCAAAGGCTATTTTAGCTCTACACCAAGCCCCTCCAGTGCTCTTTCGACTGTGGAGTCGGTGGATAGGTCGTGCAGTTCGTCCAAGGAAGAGATTAACGAAGGAGAGATGGAACAGAAGCGTGTGACAAGGAAAGTCCATTCTATGAAGAAAAAACACTGGGTTAGTGGGTTCAATCCGGCGTGGAAGAAAGATTTCAGTTGGTTAGAAAGTATAGTTGTTTATGGAAAAACTGGTATGTGCTATAAAGTGTGCACGGAGCATAGCAAATTTCCTCGGAATGGAAAGGGCAGCTGGACTATCAACCCTTGTTTCTCATTTCGACGTCATAAACTTCTAAGGCATGAGTCGAGTTCCTGCATAAAGGGGGTTATGGTAGCAGCCGCTGAGGCGTCTTTTGGCGGCATTCCTTGTAAATTCAAGGATGCTGAGACAGCAGAAATTCAGGCAGCTGTGGGGTGTTGCAAATGCATCTATTGGCTATGCAAACGCAAGATATCTCACACCACCACGTACCCCCATTTGCTTTCGTTGGCCGAAAGCTTGGGTTGCAGCTATTTTCAGACACTCTTAGAAGTAATAGATGCCATTGTCAGTGAGACAGTGTTGCAAGATATGAAGACATGTAGATTCTTCAGCGTCATGGTCATTGAATCCACAGATTTTGGAGTCCCAAAACAACTATTTTTATATGGCCGGACCATTGTGGAAGGAAAGATCTCAACTAAGTTCCTAAAAGTTTAGGACCTACCAGATGGGAAAGCTTACACGATCACACAATCAACTGTAACCTACCTTGAGTCAGTGTGGTTGAGTGTTGAATCTTAATCTTCATTTGGCAGTGACGGTGCATCTGTCATGACTGGACGACATTCCGGTGTAGCTGCAAGGTTGTGTCAATTGAATGCTCAAATAATCCTAGTACACTGCATATGCCATCAACAGGCCCTTGCCACTGGACAGGCAAGTAACGACATACCTTACCTGAAGAAAATGTAAGAGTATCTATTGGCCTTGTGGAAGTTTTTCCATTTCTCCCCTGTTTGAGCAGCAGGGCTGAAGCTTATACAGGAAACTATGTCTCTCCCTGAGCTAAAAATGCTGAAAGGAGTGGACACAAGGTGGCTATCTCACAAAGCATCTGTTTGAGTCTTGCTTAGCTCTCTTCCAGCCATCCTTGTCACACTACAGCAACAGAGTGATCCTACTGCGCTCGGATTATATAAGGTTGCTACTAGTTTCAATTTTTTTGCATCTTTATTACATCTTTCATCAGTGAATAGATTATCTATGACATTCCAAAGGGTAAACATTGACTTTACAATTATTAACCCTCTCTTAACATCTACAATGGCAACAACTGAGAAGCTACAAAAAGTTCCACCTGCAGAATTCAAAACAAATGTTATGCAACTAATATATAAGACCAGCATAGAAGTAGAGGAAATGCACCAAATCTTACCTGATAGTGACTTTTGTGATGATCATCCACCTGCAGAAGGAAATAAGTCTGTAACTGTTCGAGTGAATGAGCCGGAGAAATTTGAATTAAGTGCACGTCGTGAATTCATTTCCTTTGTAGAGAAACATGCAGTGCTAAAAGTAGTCTCGCGAGCCATACATATTTTGCGAGGGCTTGTCGGGGGTGTGCGCACAGAAAAGAGGAAGGGGAAAAAATACGTATAGTGTAAATCGACAGGTTTTTGTGCGTTAGAGGAATGCAATTACTGGAAATATCACATGACATGACATCATATGCCATTAGTTTTTCATTTGATGAAGATAGAGAAAGCTTAGATATGCTGGCAGGATGGTGGGAGTTTGAATTCTGACATCGTAGCGTAAGAAAACCGCCTACCAATTTAAATGAAAAGCACTAAAGTGCAAACCCTCGGCGCAGACAGCAGGTTTAACGTATGCTGCTCTGATAACAGAGATCTAACCAGGTGTATAGTAGCTACGAGCTAGCTAATACTGCAACCTTACAACAAAAATGCAGGATATTAAGAAGACAGAAACCATGATATTTGTATAATACATAGGCTAAATTCGACTGCTCCATCTGGCTTTCATGAACTGAGACAAAAAACTTGCATATTGAATCTGCGGAGCTTCCGTGGAGTGGGCGTGTCTCATAAACTAAGACTAAAAGAGAAAGAAAGACAATTGAGGGAGCCAAACTCAGGTCGTTCAGTCCCATAACATAGCACGTTACCGCTGGGCCACCGTACGCCAGCACAAATGGGCAATGCCAACTTGGACAATTTTACAACGCCCCTAGCGACTGTATCGATCACTCAATATGGCCATCAATTGCTAACACGTTGGGAATGAAAATCGCTATATCTCGGCAACGAAGCAATTTAAGCAAAAACCCCAAAAAATTTGACGTTCATCGCATTAAGATAATGTGGCTGCAGTTTCAGCGCAAAATATGCTTCGAGAAGTGAGATGTGCTATAACGGACAGACACACAGACAGACACACAAAATGAGTACCGTAATCCTCACGCATGCCTGCCGAGGGTTAACTAGCTTTCTGTGCCGTCGTTGATACAAGCAAACAGTTTCTAGGCTTCTAGGCTTTTAGCTTAGTATTGCAAAGCTAGTACTTAAACTGTACAAAACGCGCAACAGAGCAGAACTACTCTGCACGGCCTTAAGAAGTAGACATGAACGAGATCAGGCAAAACTATGCTCAGACGTATACCCTACCTGGTCTTCGATCGGGGCAATGAGATGGCTGACAACTACAACGAAGCTTCAGAACTGTAATACGCAAATCTCGGTGCATATGGTAGCAAAAAGTGAACTCTCAAGAGCCCTAAACACCTTGTAGAGAATACACGCTCATGATATATAGTCACATGATATTTACAGCTAATTAAGTTTGCTGCAATCTGATTGGTGCCGCCAACATTCCAGCGCTTGCACCCAAAAACCTGTTGTATTACACCATACGTATTTTTCACACACCCCCTTTTTCTGTGCGCACGCCCCCGACAAACCCTCGCAAAATACGTATGGCTCACAAGACTATGCTAAAAGGATGCAACTCCCTGCAGTATCTAGCAGGCAGCGTTAATCTCTCATGACAATGCAAGAGAACTTTCCCCCCTCATAGCACAACTCATGGAACATGCATTGCTTTTGCCAATATCAACCACCGATTGTGAGAGAGGTTTTAGTACCATGAATCAGGTTAAAACTGAACTTCGAAACAGAATTAACACGACAACGTTAGACAAATTACTACGAATTAGAATCGAAGGTCCAGAAGACTTACATCATGTCGAAGCAACATCTAGGTGATAACATGTCAAAAATAGCAGACTTTTTAACAGTTAATTTTTTGTGTATTTTTTAATGGAAAATACGACCACCTTAAATCTGGGCCTAGCTAAAACCCTGTTCATGCAGTCAGATAAGCAGATGACACATGCGAGGTGGGTTGTAGTAAGTTATAATCTGCTCTCTAATCTTCTTGTGAACTGTATTAGTCTTCCAGATTCTCTCAGTCACCATTATGACGACATTGTCTAATATGAAATGTGCAGCAAATTGTTTCTCTGGCGTCTTGTTTCTGATCACTGGTATCTGTACAGTGGCCAGTCATCCTCTCATTCAGTGCTTGTCATGTCTCAACCACATATTCAAGTCCACATCTTTTGCACTGGATGAGATAACAGATGACACTCTTTACAGGTGGCAATACTCTTCGTGTTGTAGCTTTTGCCAGTTGCCTTGCTAGTGAACTTGTTTTTGAGTAACAGTAAAGGGCAGGTATTACATTTAGTTCCCCCAGAAGGCTCATTTCCTGGCATAGGTTTGAGTTCTGCCCAGGTAAGGAGGTCACGCAGATTCTTAGGGCTGCTGTAGGCTATAATAGGTAGAGCTGCTACACCCTCTCACAAGTCATGTGCTGTCAGTCATCGTAAGGTAGCCTGCATCCAATGTTTGTTCTCGTACACCTGAAGAAGGCTTAGGCTGAAACATGGATTTACAGTTGTTAAGATCTTTGGCTCACCAAAGTCTGCCACTCTTTTATCTCTACCATTGAATTTAAAGCCACTACTGTTGAGAGTAATCATCTCGTTATTAGTTATTATCTTAATAACAGTAAGATTGTTGGTCCTAACATGCCTTGGGGTGGATGCTGAAATCATAATGGGGTATTATGCTAATACCCTGTTCGCACAGCGGGCGCTTTACTCAGTACATAGCTATATTACAGCTCTAAAGACTTTAGTGTGCATTCTGGGGTTGCTTGAGCTGGTCACAAGGGCACTAGTGTGCTCTTGTATATAGGAATTCAGATTGCCATTGTTTTGCTAAGGGAGCTAATATTGCACCATATGAGGAAAATTTTTTATAGTCATCTTCTTATTATTAAAGTGAATGAAAAATTTTCCTAATTTGAAAATGTGGCATATAGTGATTGCTCAAGAAGGAGACGAGATAAGATAGGGATTGTAGTGGGATCACATATCCCCTATATTGTCTCATGTGTAGGATTCATACGCCATCTTGGATAAATATTAATACATATTGAGATGGTAGAGGGAATGTGTGACCCCACCACAATCCCTATCCAATATGCCACATTTTTATTTTAAATTTGGAGAAGTTTTCATTTACTTGTTATACTCCATGCTGAGTGAGATACGCGTGTTCATTGGCCAGTTTAGTGTAGTAACATCCTCCTTTGCCTTTTCTAGTGTTGTATTGTTTGTAAACTTGGGCCCTCTGCCAGCTAACTGCCCCTAGTAACTCACGGGGGTAGAGCGCTCGGCCCGGAATGGCAGGTGTCATGAGTTCGACTCCCGTCCGGGGCAGTTCTTTGCTTTGAAAAGGACTGTCCTGGATATAGTTGATTTGTTTGTTGTGGGTTTGCCTTGTGTTGGTTTGTTTCGCAAAATTTTCATCATCATAATATGTTAGTAAGCATATTATCCTGTACTCGTTGTTGACTACTAAAGACTTACATAAGTGTTTCTTGGACGCTAAGATGTAAAGTATATAGATGTCTATGTAACTACAACGGATTATCTCTGCTACCATATAAGCAACTAATCTTCATATCATAAACACTCATAGGGCAGCCACTAATACATGTAAAGTCACTTGTAAGTCGTATATATCCCTGTTGTTTCTATCATTTTCTCTATCCCACTGTTGGAAAATATTGGATTGAAGGAATGTTTAATTTAGCTATAACATTTTGGTTACTCTTGGTAGTGAGAATACAAATTATTTGTGTTCTATAGTTATGAGCGTCGAGGGTGGGTAACATACTCACATGACACTGATATCAGGGAAGTCTCTGCACGACTAACAACAAACAAGGTACTTACAGTACAGTGGGGCATATTTATATTGATAACAGCTACAATTACTTTTAATCAATTTATAAATCTGTAACACATAGATTAAAAAAAATTGGCATATAGGATTGTACAAGAAGGGAGGAGACATAGTAATAGGGAGTGTATTGGGATCACACATCCCTTTTCCATATCCGTACTTATAAATATTTATTTATATTTATATAAAGATGGCATATAAATCCTATGAGATGATATAGGTGATGTGAGATCTCAATACAATCCCTATCTTGTTTGCTCCTTTTTGTACAATCTCTACCATGCCTAATTTTTAAATTTTAAGAATTTAAATCTATGTACTTGTCTCGCTTCATTAACCCTCGGTGTGGGGCTGAAAATTATACTGCGTACTCCTTGTGAACGTCAAAACGTATTTTTGGATTTTGCCTGAAAATGCTTCGTTGTCAAGATCTAGCGATTTTTATGTTACCTTGGTAGCTATTGAAAGCCATATTGTCAGATCAATACAAACGCCAGCGATTGTTTCAAGTAGTCTAAGTTTGCACGTTCATGACGCACAGGGGCCTTATAGCTTAGCGGTACTAAGTAACAAAAATCTCTGAAAAGCGTAAAAACCCAATATTTATGAAATTCTCTATGTAAACAGTATAAAGAATTTCAATGAAGTTTGTTGTGGCAAAATGATTATTTGTAAACAGCTTTGTTTTACAAAAAAACAACAAATGAAATGTACTCTGAAACAATAGAAACCCATGCTTACGAAACCTAGCATGGTAGTAAACCTTTCATATGTGTATCTAACTGGTGGCGATATAATATATCTGTAAACAACTTTGTTTAAACAACAATTAACAATTTTCTGAAAATGATCAAATTGTTTCTCACATTTTGATAGTGGGTATAGCATCATCAGCGAGTGAAATTGTTATAGGCATGTTTGATAATAATTTGTTTATTTGTAAACCGACTTGTTTACTTGTAAAAAGAAATTTCTGGAAATGACCAGAATCTATTTTGTACAATGCTGATATACATTCACTTCATCTTGTTATGAAGGGTTTTACAACATTTTTTATTAGTAAACAACAATTTTGGTGTTATTATTGGTATATTTGACCACTTTTCGCTCAGTTATGGACTGGCATAAAAATAATAGAGGGAGGTACAGTACAAGTCAAAAAGTTCCCGCATCGTAACCGTAATACGTCCTTTTTTACCATCTCTTTATTAGAATTAATTCAAGGAATTTTTACTTAAATGAAGCATAACCAAACACGGTATGCAAATACAGAGCAATAATGAACAGTAATGAAACTGAAAGGAACCTTGCTAGGAACATTCTTTACGGTAACTATAATATCCATAGGTTAAAGATGTACAGCTGAACTGCATGGTCAACAGAGAGTTAACTAGAAGAGTCAAGTTTGGACAAGAAGTAGCATGGGCTAGTCGCTCTGTCCAGTCTGATCTTAATTTGACGTTGGATTTGGTTAAAAAATTGGACAGTTGTGCTGGTATTTGGCAGCATGAAAGAAAAGATGTATGTATAACTAGTATGTATGTATGAATTGAATATAATAATATAACCATTTTGAAATGCTTATATACTGGAATAGATGCATAGGCAGTAAATTTCATTCTGAGTGCATCAAGCCAGGAACACTAAGCATCTCTAGTTCCAATCGCATTAGAAGCAAGACCTGCCCCATTTCCTCCCCTTAATGATATTGCTATGATTGGGCGTCATAAAAATCCTAAGAAATAATGTCAAGACCTAGAATACACTCTTAGGTTGTAACGCATGCACTTTCAGTAAGTATCACTGCACTTACAGTTCCAAGCACAAGGACAATATTTTTTTAATTCTTCAGTTTTTTTGTAATATCCCAATCATACTAAAAAAATAACTCACCAATAACCTTCATCATAAAAAACGTTATTTTTAGACAAATCCAGTGATCTCCTTCCCAGCATCACTACTTGTTGAGGAAATTCAAACAGGACCTGGTGTAGCAGAGGAAGAGGAAGGTGTTGTAAGTGATCCTGGCACTGAGATACTGGCAGAGGACGATGAACACCTCAAGGTGCTTGTGAAATGTACTCTAAGTACTGTCCTGGTATACAACTCACACCATATGCGTAAAGTCACTCCGCCATTCGGTTTCTCAAAAGAGTCATGAATGATATACGCATCCATGCATTTACAATTATAGAAATGGTGACAGGTATATTACCTGGAATGACTTACTAGATGGCCTAATAGCTAGTTATTATAGACTAAATGAAAAGCACTGAGGTGTAAACCCTCTGCACAAGTAACACAGCCGCTAGCTGGAGTGCAATGTTTTGCTGCGTTGGGCTTAGGGTTCCCCAATAAGTACGAAGGGAGCAAGTTTTTTAATTGCCATTGGCATGAAAATACACAGTTTTTCAGGAACCCAGCGGCCCTTTCGTAAGAAGGGGTGGACCATAGTAGTGAATTAATCCCATAACAGAAGGACAGACAGACATGGACGGACAGACAGACAGACAGGGAGCAGCGTTAACCCTCACTGCACCAAGGGGTATTGACTATTAGATATCCCATGACTAATGACATATGAGTTAGATGGTCTGCGGTGATCTTACACATACACATAGGAGGTGTTCATTACTAATCATAAATGTGTAAGTATATGATCAATCACCATTTGTACCAAGACCCCTCATGCACACTTTATAAGTTTTTTTATATATGCACAACATGAAATAAGCTGTTACTAAGTACACAACAAAAACAAAGATACATGTATGTAATAACCAATAGAATGTGATAAACAGGAAAAAGTTAATGTGTTTCTGTTTACTTATCTGTGACTCTTCCATTCCAACTTTCCCTTTTATAGCACGAAACATGAAAATGGTAAAATGACAATCCTGAGTCCCCATATAGTACACTATAATATAGCTTTCTTCCTTTTTACATAATCTAGTAAATAAAAAATACTCCAAATTTGAAAATGTGGCATATAGGGATTGCTTAAAAAGGAGAGTAGACTAGATAGGGATTGTACTGGGATCACACATCCCCTATTCATCTAAATACGTATTAATATTGTCTAAATACGTATTAACATGTATCCAAGATGGCTATGAGACGATGGATATGTGTGATCCCAGTACAATCCCTGTCTTGTTTATGCAAAAATCCCTATATACAGTACTGCTCAGCTGCAAGGTATAAAAATTAACACCCGCGTTTAGCGTTTGAACGCGTTCGCGTGGTCGTGTAAACGCGTTCAGTGCTAGGTATAAACGTGTTCGAATTTGTCACGAACGATTCAGTTTTTAGCAAACGCATTCGTGTGTAGCAGGATGGCCAAGATCGCACTCCATACTTTTAAATATGGGACGAGTGTAACCGTGGATGGCGCGCAAATACACTAGTATACTGCGCGACTGGAGAGACACGCCCTGTTATTATGTGCTTGACTCAAGTTGGTTTAGAGTGCAGGATGTAATTGACTGTACTATGTAAGCAAACACTTACAGTGTGCGTGTAGAAAGTCTACTATCGCATACTACTACTCACAGAGAGAATGATGACTACGATTACCAGGTGCGGGAGTAGCATAGGAACACGCACGCTTGTTAGATAAGCGTTAGCTACAGCACGATCCACACACTTGTTGTTAGCACGAACGCGTTCATTGTGAAGTAAACGCGTTTGTGTAAAACCGACCGCATTTACACGCCGGGACAAACGCGTTTCCGTTATACCTTGCAGCTGAGCGGCACTGTACCACATTCAAATTAGAAGAATTTTTCATTTACTTGTCTCACTTCATTTTTTAAGCTTTGTTTTTGAAGAAAATTATGTAGTGTTATCCATGACTAGTCTTATATTTGTTAAATGTAACAATTTTTAGTTGGTTGCCATGGAAACAGAATCACGTCGTCGTTACTACGGCTTTTTATGTGGTCTACTATTGAACAAAGTTTAGTTGTAAGGGACTCTTTTGGCGGCAATTTATTAAACGTATAGTCTGAGAATAAATAGTAGTAAGACAGCGCATCCATGAAAATACGTAATTTATAATGCCGAGGAACCTGGGCTGTTAGCTACATCTCTTGTCTACACACCGATACACAGGTTGCCTCATTGCTTTTTTTCTACCTAGATTTGTTACTTCTAACTATGCAGTGGTACCATCAGTAGCTACTGACGTCCTTCCGTTAATTTAGAAATGCGTCTAATAATTGATAGCAGCCAATAATCAATATTTTACTCTATCATGATTTCCCATTTCAGAATAGATGTGCATATACCAAAAAATCTGTTTTACGTAGAAACGCCTATACATTGATTGAAATCTCGTTCAACTAGCCTGTAATACTACTTGGTTGCTCTTGAACAATCACTAGAATACTTCTTGGTAAGCTTTCTTAGGTACCAGTTTGATAACCATTTCACTACATGACGTTACGCGAGTGTGACCACTGACACCATTTATGTATTGACAATTTTGTTTCAAAAAGCAAATTCTGTCCATTTTATCATGGAACACCACTAGCTCTATGCGTGAATAAAACTTGCGGCTTCTATTAATTTCAAGTCAAAGTTGGTGTGGCTCCGATTTGAGCGCAGATGCTCGAGGATAGCGTTGATTGCCTAGGTGTGTGAGCGTCAGTGGTAATACATACACTTACAGCTGGAAGCAATAGATGCACGTTTCTTGTTGACGGTAGAGTGTTGCTAGGCATAATCGACAACTTCAGTGCATCGTATATTAGCTCTCTATCACTCTAGCTGCAGTTTAGCCATCATAACGGCACATACCTGCATGTGGTGTGCCTCAAAAGCCCGTGTATTTTGCCTAACCCACTAAAAATGAATGGATATAATTATTCTGCGGCATTTATTCAAGGGCGGCTACTAGATCCCTGTAGGTGGGCGACAATTTAAGGGGGGCTAATAAACAGGATACAGAATAATTTCAAATAAAGAAGATATATGTTTGGCACGCAGTTCCAGTGTATGTACCATAGCTTTTACCACCCGTAAGGGGAATGGGTTCAAACTACTCCCCATTGAATTTGAGCAGTACAATATACATACATTTTTGATCTTCTACTTGTAGGCGTTGGACCACCTCATTTGGTACCTTAGAATTGTTCATTCTATTGACTTCTACAATGGAGTGTCCTTTCCCTCTGAGGATTGCATGCCTCACCGCTGTGGGATATTTACTATTCGTCCTAAGAGACCCAAGGCTGTAACTCAAGATGATGGTGAGTGCACTAAGTAGAACTGACCAAGCAATCAAAAAATTAAATGTAACATGCAAAGACTCTTAGATTGTAAAATACCCCTAAAAATAGTCCTAGAAATTTTTTTTAGAGATTTCTAAAGTGGTTTTCATGGAAAAAACCACTCAGCAACCACCTACCTTCTCTAGTCCCATTTCCTCTATGTGGAATGGACGTTACCAGAGTCTCCTGAAGGGTCTGTTTCAAATGTAATGAACAAATAATTGTGACCTGCTCTGGAAATAATACCACTTGTCCAAAAAATTCAAAATTGAGTTATTGGTAACACAGGGTAGGGCATTGAATTGGCTTCATTTTGGTGCTAAGATTAGGTTCCTACATGAAGTTATGGGTGTTACACTATGCAGCCTCACAGAACATGTGTTTAACACAATTAAGTTTAACTCATTGCAGGTGGCGGGCCTATAGTGCATCCCGAAAGTCATTAAACCAACGTCCTGCGTCCGAATGCGTGCACGACCCGCGCAGACTGTGTGCAAGATGCATTGAACGTCTGCGTGCATCTGCGTGTGAGCTAACTGCGGTAATGTGCGTGCGTCTGAATATTGCGTGCATGTGAGAGTGCGTGCGAGCGCCTACGTTATTGCAATGCATTAGTGCGATCACTCATTAAGTGGGTGTGGTTAGTCACTCTGGCAGCAAAGCTAACAGTGTGTATTAGTTGCTTATTGTGGCGATTTAGCATTCATAACATACAGTATTAGCTTACCTGTCCGTCGATCCTCGTGAACACTAAGTTATACGCGCACAGTGCGATCGATCGTGGTGGACCGTGTGCGTATGTGCGCCTGCGTGCGTATTGCTTTCTGTGTTGTTGCGTGTGAGTGCGTTCCTACGGAGTGCATCTACGTTTTTGTGCGTGCATGTAACGAATTCAGTGAATGCGTTTCTAGTTGGAAAAGATTTACGCACAAACGCATTTTGCGTTCAAGGACTTTCGGGACGCACTATATGTATAGAGGCATTATGTATTGTTAGCAAGTGCGACGGGCCTATATATGGACGCGTACTACAACCGTACTCCACGTTGATCTAAAGGTACCTCCCACCATCACTATTTTCCTCAGTGTATATACTCTTTGAGGGCAGTTAGTTTGCGCATGCAAAATAAAGGGGCGTGGCCATTGAAAGCGCAGTTCGCAATGTTTTCGCCGCTGCCTACTTAACGCATAGGACGCGGTATAGCTGGAAAGCATTTGCACCCACTTACAAACACAGATATAATCACAACTATCGCGCTAGTTTATCTTAAACCAGGGTTGCATTTAGGGGCTTTGCCATCCCACCAATGACGAGTCCACTGGTCGCTAGTGTGATGGGTGTGTGAATGGCGGATGTGCCAGGAAGGGCACGCCCCTCTGACCCTCACGACACGCCTCTCGAAAGAAGGTGCAGGGGGAGGACCGCTGGAAACATGACATGCCCTCCAGCCCTGCCCAAGGACGGGATTGGAAATCACGCCTCCTCCCAAGACGTCAAACCAACCAAAAATACATTCAGTGTGGCTCCACATCCACGCACACACACACACAAAAAACATACATGTATAGCTAAGTCATCTACTCTCGTCAGGGAAACCTAGCAGTTTGGAGTATCCTGTGAGCTGACGGCGAGGGATGCAGACGTACTGAAGGTAGGCGGCACTCTCCCACCATCCCAGGGTCTTGATAATCAAGTCCTCAATGCCCTTTGCCGCCGCCACCGATTCTGAAGCTATGGCTGTTGTATTTGCTAGCATCAACTCCAGCTGTCTCTACAAAACAAGATCTGGTTAGTCCAGCGCCGTTGGCAAACTTAAACAGAGGACCAGTGGCCGACCCTCTGACGTCAAGATATCCTAGGATTGCCGCCACTGGGCATAAGTCAGTCCATGTACGGCCCATGAACAGCTCAACTCCCTGGCGGAACGGGTCCGTTTTTGATTGTTTGATCAACACCCGAAAAAAAGCTGGGTTCACTGGTTCGTATATCACAACATCCTCGAAGCTAAGATGCACTTCTGGGTCGAAGTGTCCCTGCTGTGGGACAGTCATCTCCCCTATCCTTAAAAATCCGAAAAACCCTAAGCAGCACACGGCCCAGAGCATCTTAATATCTGGGTCCGATGACTGCAAAGCCCACACTCCCTTGATACGTTGCAGCAGACAAGGCATGATAGGCAGTCTCTTGTCCTGGGAGCCGTTCTTTTCCGATTCCACGCACTTAATGCCCCTTAGTGTGTAGTGGAGATGCGGAGTATGGACTTCTTGGAACGGGTCGGGATGCCCTGATCAAATCTGGAGGTAACGTACCCCAGATAGATAGGTTTTAATTGTATGATGTTTGAGACCAGAACACCCTAGATACGTTACATATTTGCACAAATTATTTTCCATTACGGGTAACGGTGTACAATTATACAGCTGACAAAATCCTTGGTACAGGTTTTCCACCGATTTGTAAGTCCGATGGGATGAGTCAGCTAACCCTTTATGAAAATACGATGCAGCACATCTCTCCAAGTCGGAGAGGTCCAATCCGTTTGCTGACAGACCAGCGCTTTTGGAAGATCGTGCGGTAGCTCTGTGGGTAGCTCTTTGGCGTCTGGCACCAGCTGGAGAAAAGAAGTAGAGAGTCTCTTGATGGGTGGTCGGCTGCTTCGTTGAGCTTCCCCGGAATATGTGCCAACGTCAACACCACCTGGTAGCGTGCCGTAAAGAAAAATAGACAGCAGAGCAAGTGCATTGCAATCAGGTCCCTTGACAATCCCGATCTGATGATAGCGACAATTGTGGCGTTGTCACAGAGGCAGCGAACTGTACGGCCCTGCCAGTGATGTCCCCACACTGCTACCGCTATGACGATAGGTAGCCATTCCTTCACTGTGATATGCACCGTAGCCCACTCAACGGGCCAACTATACTGGAACCAGTCACCAGCCCCCGTAAATGCTCCACACCCCCACCGACCAGATGCTTCGGATGTAATTGTCTCACAGGGGGGAATGGGCACCATGCCTCTGCAGAGCTTCAATAAATAGCTCCCACCATCTCAGGTCCGAGTGGAAGCCGACATTGAGGCGTACCCAGTGATCGGGATCCCTCACTGCTGCCGATAAATATATCATACGTCGGAGGAAAGTCCGACCTGCTCTGACCACCCTGCACGCATGCTGCAGGAGACCAATCAACGACAGTAGTTCCCTTTTTCGGCAAAACTTCCTGCCCCGCCATACCGCGACTGTCGTCCTGATACGTTTTAACTTCTCCGGCGGTAGCGAGAGTGTTTCACTACTCGTGTTTATTAGTATTCCAAGGAAGGTTAGACGAGAGGATGGGCCTTCGACATTGTGTGAGGCTACTGGGAACCCCATTTGACCACAGAGAGAGAGGCTACCTTTCAAGGCCGCCCGGCATTCATCGGAATCCGGGGGGCCGGCTACAAGAAATCATCCAGGTAGTGCATGGCATGTACAATCCCGCGTGGAAGGGTGCGCGATATTTCGCAGCAATTGGCGCGAGTTGGCACAATTGCTCGAGATCTCGCGGTATCACGTTGATTCAAGCTGTATTACGCTGTATTCCGCGCAATACCGCGCGTACACGTAAGTACGCGAATCAGCATTCCGCATCTTCCGCTCAGCACTTGAGTAGTTTACACATTAAAGGAGGGCGGGAAACAATGTGTACACTATGTACGTCCTGTTTATATAGCGTAACTTACGCTACTACACCATGCTCGCTGCGTAACGGATGCGATATTCGGCGCGATTACGGCGTGAAAACGGCAATAACACGCGCAAAAAAGGGGTGTGATCGTGCAAAGTCACGCAAGATTTCCGCGGGATCTCGCGCACACTTCCACGCGGGATACCTTGCCTTCCCATCATCCACAGAAAGGCGTCAGCGACTGGGTGAACAGCTTTGGCGCTGATCTCAAACTGAATGGCAGCGCCCCGTCGACCATGGTGACCCCTCACCACCTAATGCCAAGTAATAGCCTGTCCACCGGGTGTACGGGGACTGAACGATACGCGCTGGCGATATCAAATTGTAGCCAGCTGAGCCCCTCTACCGAGTTTGCAAATGCATTTCACGGCATCATCGACTGAAGCGTAGGAGACGAAGCATAGTATCGGGTCCACCCCATCATTAACGCTATTTCCCCTGGGTGAAGACAAATCAGTGATAAGCCTCCACTTCCCCGGTTGATGAGCTTTGGGTATCAGAATTCTGATTATCCGACCGGCCTTTAGTTCGCTCTCCACACACTTGTCTATTGGCTCGGGGTATTCGCTAGCTGAGTGCATGGTCCTGACTGTTCTAGAGTCGGCTCTCATTCCGTAGCTGAAACCGATCCTTAAGCCATCCCTGATGCCGGATACCACATAATTCGCGAATTCTCAATCTGGATGACGGGCCAGCCCCGCCTTTCACCAGCCACTGATTAGAGGTGACCGCACCACGCCCACTTCATTAGTAATCATTGGTTCGCTAGGAGGTCTACGGCGATCTAGTTCGAGAAGGTCTTGCAAATACTTGTAGTTACCCTGAGGGTCGAGGGTACTATCGCCAGCCAGTGTGCACTGACAATGACCGAGCAGACCTGTGAGAGAATGAATTGACATGACTTCATGCAGTAGGCTTAAAGGCTATAACACAACGATCACTAGCAGTCCTAGACTCTAGAAAGTTCTCGCCGGAGCCTAAGCTCCCGTCAGAGTCACTTCTTAGACAGTGGTGGTTTAGCGTCCATCGAGCAACCCTTGAGGTCTCATTTCTCGCGGAGGCCGACCATCTTTCTCTCCTTCAAGCCAGGGGCACTGATAGATCCTGTGGTCTCCCCCGCAGTGAGTTCAGACGTGACGATATTTGCAAGCAGGGTATCTACATTCAGCTTAATTCCAGGAGAAACATGTCATCTTACTTGGCCACTTAGCACGTCCGCCTGTGGAGTCCTTCTCTGAGCCCCGCTCTGACGAGGAACGCTCTCTCTTACTGCCTGACGGCCTGGGTGTCGTAGTGTACAGAGCACACTGCTCTTCTACGTGGTCGCTCTCGGGGCATATCTCACAGCTCCTGCCCTTTTCGGGATCCCCTTGTGCGATGAACGTCATTGCATACAGTGTTTGATTAAGTTTTGACCAATCAGCTGATTCATTACCAACCACCTGTTGCCTGAAGTACGAGTCATAGGCTAACCAGCTCCGCCTGCTGCACCGACGCGCCTCTCTGACATTGGTGTCTGGTACACCAGCAACTGACGAATACGGTCGGGGTGCCTTCTGGTTATTTCATGATCCAAAGCCGGCAAAAATTTACTGCTTCGATTTTTTTTTAGCTCTGGCCTTCCTTCAGATATTGTACAATAAGAAAAAATGTTACAGAGCATTTTCAGATGGGCCAACCGTTGCAAAAGTTGACATAAAGAATATTTGTTCTGTACCGCTCAAACTATATGCACATTTATACGTAGATTTAATGTTATTTATGAGATTTTCACGTTATTTTCCAAACGCTTGCCCGTAACCTTAATACTCTAATATCAGAATTGGGATCAGATTCCGAATCCAAACTGGCTGCAAAGGGAACTCTACATTCATAACCGGGTTTCCATTTGTGTGCTACACGTTTCCTCCCAGATGTTATACCATTGCTATCAAGACTTATTATGGGACAAGTGTTACCAGAATGGGCCAGAGCATGGGCAAGAGCAGGGCAAATCACCAAAGATGTCCGTGACAGATATATAAAATGAAAAGCACTGAAGTGCAAACCCTCAGTGCAGGCATAGGTGGAATCTTGTATATGCCAAATTGTTATAGGCAGTAGATTACCTACAGTTATCACCTGCCCTGTAGTGTTGCACAGGTTAGACTTACTGTGTTTTAATACAGTGCACAGAGGAACTGCGGTGCGGAAGTATGCGGACAGTATCTGGGCGTCGTGCAGTAAAAATGACCGTCAGCTGTACACATAGCATGCGGGTCTCTCGCAGATCTCCGAACTGGAGCGTTTTCATCAGATTTCTAAAAGTGAAAAGGAAGATATTAACCCGGTGAGTCGTTGACGGCATTTTCAGAACGAAAGAATCGTCACAGAGTGAGATTAGTTGGCGTAAGATACACACACACAGGAGCAGTACCGTAACCCTCACTGCGCATGCACGCCGAGGGTTAATGACAAGTTTTTGTCATAGTGTGCAGATACATGATATGTATCTGTACACGATCAATGAAAGGAGAAGTATTTGGTTGTTAGCTCTTCCCAGAAGGGAGATCAACACAGTGTTTGTATAGTCTGCAAGAAACATTAATCATCCAAGGAGGTCTAAAACGACATCTTTAAAGGCATGTAGATATGGGGCCATAAAAAGCTAGCCAAGGCAGGTGTTGGGCAGCAATGGTCGTAGAGTGTTCAGTAGTTGCACGTAACTTGTTTATGAAGTATTCATAAGCTGGCTTGGCACAAGCTTCTGCACAGTTACAAGTTCACGGCGCTTCCCTGGCTTTCTTCTCTCTCAACAGCAACAACGTTTGGGTAGTGTGGTATCTGGATTGAATAATGCAACTGACTTATCTCTTGGTATGCAGTCAGAGCTAGCATACCGTCACTTTCTAAATTGTAAGTAGCTCGCACAAAGGTTCTATGGAATCTACTGTGATAGCTAGCTCTAGTTTGAGTTTTCTGTGAGTTTAAGCATCACTTAGCATTGTAACCAGTTTCTTACTTGTAGGTGGCAGGTCATCGAAACGAAACAACATCTCCGAAACTATTATGTACCTGATAATGACTTCACATTTGCTCCACCATCTCGTATTCAAGAATGTAGGTGGGGGTAAAATGGTTTTTGTCTGCCAGGCAAGGATTGTTTTTTGACTGTGAGAAAATATAGCAATCCAAATTTCTGAAGAATGGGTATAGTCATTCAATCCCAACCATGATCTAGTGTGTGGCAATAGCATCCTACATCAAGAACTATGTTGTACAGAACTGATATAGTACGCATCGCCACAGTGTTCACTGATGCCCAGTCATGTATTGCAGTTACAATCTTATTCCCATCTCGGTAGAAATGAATTCAATTAGTAAGCATGTAACTTCCATTCCCCATGCGTTTGAGCAAGATGATAGGACGTTGTTGAATGAAGTGCATTAAGAATTGATGATACTTGCGATTCAGAAGAGTTATCACTGTCCCTCGAACTACTGGATGTGACCTGACTTGTCTTTCCAGCACTCAGGAGCCACTCTCATCACACATGTGCAATTACTCCATTTAACACACGCATTCCATGAGCATTGCTCAAAAAATAACCTCATTATTCACATATTCCTGGGAATACCTATTATTTTTAATATTATGCTAGCATAATTAGTTAAAGCCTACTCAGGAGTGTATTTCTGTGATGAAGGAGCCATTCGCATCTTTCATGAGCAAAACACACACACACATTTTTGTTATTTCTTTGAAGTCATCTGGCATGATTGAGTAGCATTGTGTATTTGAGTCCCATCCACGACAGTTCGTTTCTTTGGTATTGCATTGTTTGTTGTGCACTTGCTTTTTCTTATGCTTCAGCAATCTAAATTCTTATGGAGAAAACATTGATTGTGAGCAAAGCAAGCCATACAATTGTTCTAACGGTAAAATGTTTCCGTTTATAAGCCATCGACCTCCTGTATGGCAGAATTCTCTACATAAATCATTGGTGGTTATTGTGCGCATGCTCTATATAAATCACGTACAGGTGCACTCCATTACAAGTTGTGCGAGCAAACAATGTTTAACAATCCCCTTGTAGAATTTTGGTCCTATGTTACATATGGAAATATTACTATGAAAAATATAGGACATAGGTAGACATGTGCAGGAATCCACCCCCTTCTATTTTCTGATAATTTTACAATCTCCGAATGATTTGGATGTACTTTAGTGTTGTTAATACTATGCTCCTTTAATTCATTTTGAGACTGTGTTATGCTTCATATATAAAATTTGCAGTTGCTTCATATATAAAATCCATGAAGAACCGACTACATCCCCTAATTGAGGCCAAGAAGGAAATGAGTGACAGTGACATGGAGAAGTTTGGCAAGAAGGACCCCAATGCATATCCTAATTCCTAATTACACTATTATTGCTTTCCTTCAAGTAGTAGATTTTAGTATTATCTTTACACAAGGTACAGTACACGTCAGAGCCAAGGTATAAAACGTTCGGCATCCAGACACGTTCGCGCGGAAGCATGGACACACGTCTACTGCTCGTCTGAAATGCATTCAAGCAACATCCCAGACGCATCCTTGTCGCGTCCAAAATGCTCATTGTATTCATCCCTGCAAAGTCTTTTGTGTGGCCTAATACATCAAACCATGATAACACTGTAAAAGTTGTTAGTCTAGATGTTATGTTCAAAGTATATGGTTTAATTGCAAGCGTAGCGAGCCTACTTTATTGCCTAGCACCTTAGCGCGAGGCAACTAATTCCACATCGTATCTCGCCAATAGTTTGTATGTATGTATATATGTATGTCTCTGTCACGCTTCAGGAATGTAATTATGTAATGCGCATGTGTGTGCACCTTTTTTCACACCCAGCTACAGGTGCGTCATGTGCTCAGCTGAGATATGTGTGTCATTTCTGTTGTATATATATGTTTGTACCTGTGCGTATGACTGCCCTTGCTTGCATGCTCTGTAAGTGTTGCTGCTGCGCATACCATTAATAGCTGTAAGGTGTTGGAGTGCACAATGTTGTACATTTTCCTAGTTATCAGCAGTTTGGTGCTCTACTACTACTCTTAGGTTGTCTTTCAAAGAGTAGCCTAATAATCCCAAATACAGTGCCAAGCAGAAAAAGAGTAGATAGACCATATATCTTGGTCATGGAAGGAGCTATTGATACAAGTCATATATCAAATTGAACCTCAATCTTCATGGAATAAACTGATACTAGTCACATGACCATAGGTGGTAGTCACGTGACGCTACAGTGCTTCAAAGAGAGGTGCTTTGAAAAATAAGGTTGGCAGATTATTTCCACAAGACTATGAGTTAAGAGCCAAAGCTTGATGTGCATAATGTTGGTCTATTGGACTACCTTTAGGGCCAGAAAAATTTCACCGCTACCTCTTGGTTTACAGGTAATAGGCAAAAATAGTGTTTTCAAGGTCCAAAAGTGTTAGGCAGAAGGTCATGTGACTAGTATAAGTTTTTTCAGTGAAGATATAGGTTCATTTTGATATACATATGACTTGTATAAATAGCTCCTTCCATGACCAAAATATTACCTGTAGAGTGAAAAAGTGGTTAATCTACTCTCTTTCTGCTTGGCACTGTATAGGTATCTGCTACCAGTACCAAGGGTATCTCTAGCGCGCTTGATTTTCAGTTAGTTCATTATAAAATTAGTAACCTTTACTAAGCCCCTGTAATGTAACTTATACCACTTTTGTGTTATGTTGATTTTCTTGACTAATCATCACTGAAATAGAACGTTTTATTGAGGTAAACACACAGAAATTGGGTGAAAACAAGTATCTTTGTCCCTTGAGTGGGAAAAAATTTAAGGGACCAGATTTTGTGAAGAAGCATATTTTCAACAAACACAGTGACAAAGTCGATGCAGTTAGTAAGGAGGTATGTGTTTTACATTCAAAATGTCTCAAAAATGTGTACTAACTGCTTCAATTACAGGCTGAATTTTTTAATAACTACCTTCGTGATTTGGCACGTCCAGGACCACAAGATGTACAACTACAATCTAATGCAATACAAGGTGCTTCTCCTGGAGTAGTGCGTATGGAGGAAAGAACTACTTTATCACCTAATACTCGCAACAATCCTGTAGGATGGACCCATCCTACACAAATGATGTTTCCTCGCGGTTAGTAAGTAGAGTACGGTAGTGATTAGCTGTGCATTTGTGGGTAGGGTATATGTATGACACGAAATCTGCGCAGAGCCAAGCGGAAAGTATAGATTGACCGCCTCCACTACTGCATTTATACCCGACATAAATTTCGTCACACCATTTCTCAAAGCTGGACATGTAGTGTGCTCTCCTTTGTGTGTATATGTTGGTATGGAAAGATGTGGTTTAATTCTCTCCGTAACCTTACTTCAAGCTTCGTAATTGCCGAGCATAAACAACCCAACCTTATTGGTATAATACACTCATTTTTCTTTTAGGTTTAGGGTCAACTGTCAATATGCAAAACATACAATTCTGTAAACAAGAACAAACAGCTTCATGCAACTAACACTTGTTTAAACGTCTTCATTAATAACTTCCCAACAGAAGGGCCCTTGACAACGGAACTCGGTCCAATGGCAGACTGCATGAAATTCTCTCTATGGTAACAATTACATCATTCTATCCTCATGGCAACAAATAAAACATTTGCGAAGAAAAAGGTCCCCTACAAACTTGCTCTTATGGTGAACCACATTGAACTCTCTCCATAGTCACTATAAGGCTTGACTCTGTCCATAGGGCAACCAATCAATAATTGTTCCCCTTAACCCTTTTAGGGCTAGTCCTAGTCCTAGTCTAGCACAGTGCCACTTTTGTGGGAGTAGCAGGGAGGAGGAGCTTTGCTATAACTCGTGAAAGGTCGTGAACTCTTCCAACTGTGCTGCTTCGGGCAGCTGTCCCGTCGCCTAGTACGCAAAGCCGTAACAGGACGGTCGTTTCTCGCCGTGCATATATATATATACTAATCACGGTAAGAAGACGTCCAACGCGTGCATATATGTAATATGCATGGCGCGCTAAGAGGGTTAAAACCAAACATTGCCTAATTGTAGATCATATTGAAATCTGTCTTTATGGCAACAAGCAAAATATGTTTTCATTAATAATTTGACAATCAAAAGGTCCCTGACAACCACACTTCATCTAAAGGAGGACAACATTGAGTGGTTTCCATAGTAACGATGGCATCATTTAGTCTCCATCGTAACCGCGCAAAAGTTGTTTTCATTAATAACTGGCCGACAGAAGGTCCCTGCCAATTAAAATTTGTCTAATTGTAGACCACAATAAACTCTCACAATAGTAAGTATGACGTCACTCAATCTCCATGGTAAGCAATAGCAAACAGATGCGCATTATTCCGTGCATAACTATGCGATGACAACAATACCCAACCAGCTTTGAAACCAAAGCTAAATAAATGATGTGAGACTAGTACATGAAAAAATCTCGAGATTTAAAGATGTGTCATATAAGGATTGTACAGATAGCAAGGAAACAAGATTGGAACTAGATGTGACATATAACGATTGTACAGATAGCAAGGAAGCAAGATTGGAATTGCGGGTTACTATCCCTACCCGGGTGGAAAAAAACTCATTTAACCGCATATTTCGGCGTAAAAACGGCATAATTACGCTAAAAATCGCTGCCTCGCGCTGCTTTCTACGCAATACTACACATAGTGGACGAACTCGCACCTAAAAGGTGCCTAGTAGTTTTGGAGATGAGGCTGGCACGGAATTTCTAAGAGAAGTTTGTATATTGAGCGAATGCGATACTCACAAACGAGGGAGACACGACAAACAAGCAACGCCCAGTCTGTATTCACCACGCCTGCGCACTCTCACTAGCGTAGACATACAAATGCACTTGGACTTAACGTATACATGTACGCCGCAGAATACTTTGCATACGCTAGTCGAGGGAACATCGCTATTACTCGCTATTTACACCTCCTACGCAGACAGCGGCGGCACAACATGCTATTGAATGTTGGTGGGGCGCCTATTTAAACTTTTGGTGTAGCTGGAATGACAATTTTAGCTTCAGTTGAGTCAAACGAGTTGACATGGCAAATTTAAAGCTTCCGACAGAGGCGTTAATTGGAGTTATGCGAGACTACGCGTTATAACGCAATAAAACGCGATTACGGCTAGTAACGCCACTTGCACGTTTCTACGTTAACGCGCGTAGGTCTGCGTAATTACGCGGAATTTAGGTGCGAAGGCGATTTCACGCGTGCTTTTCCACCCGGGTATATGTCACATTTATAATAATATCTAGAATTTTTCACTTACTCGGCAGCATTTCGTCTACCTCATGGTATTAGAAAAGCATCCTTGCATATAAGTTCTAGCAAGTATGCCTACTTATACAACCAAGGTAATGCAGCTTGTAACCTACCTAGCATGCCATTTTGATCGCAATACATTGATATATGTATCATCATTACCTGAGCTGACCATAACAGGAAGTTATGGAAAGCTAAACACTTTGATCAAGTGTACTCTACGGACTAAATGCACGTTGACTAGCAGACCCCTCGCAGTCGTTCAAGTAACTTGCAAGGAAGGCCACAGCCACTTTACCTGTTGGAAAAAACAAAGAAACGCAGGAGGGGCTGCTAGGCGATGCTGAACTACTGGTGAAATGAGAATGCCTTCCAATAACGCGAAAAGCTTCTCGCTTTAGACTTCGTGGTATAAACATCTAAAAGCAATGTGATTAATGGTGAGCGGGAGCGAGCCAACTCATTCGTCGCAACGGAATTTTTATTCTATATATATTTATGTTGTCCACGTACGTGTCATGGACCTCTAACTGTATATCGCAGGCTTTGTTCCAAATATGCGTAATATCACTTTGCGCATGTGTCAACAAGAAATATGCGTATGGCATTTTTGCGTTTCTTTACTGGTGTTGTCTATAGGTTATCAATCATCGAACATTGTTGCGTGTTCCTTAGCTACCTGCAGTTCCGTCCCACATGCATGCATAGGTTGTAGATACTACGAACAGTTGGGTCGCTCCCGCTCGCCCAACAATGTTTACATTTATCTAGTAGAGAACGATAGGCTCACATGTGCTGTGCAGTTCAGTCGGCAGGAAATACAAACTAAGAGAGATGATAAGTATACTAGTAGCCTCGTCCCCAGGCCTCGTGATATATACGGGAGGGGGAGGCCTGGTACACACTGCACGTATAGTTGTGCGGATTGTGCCCAAATTTCTGGATATCTCTCCCTATAACAAACCGTGAACATAAAAGACTTCATTGCGTACTAGAGACGCACCACGCAGGGACGAGGACGAGGCTAGTATACTAGCTGCTCTGTTCGTGTTCGGTGTCCTTGGAGCTGGCATAGAAGACCAGATCCAATGGTTGCAAGCAAAGGTCTGCTTGCTAGGTTCAAGAACTGCCCCTCCTGCAACCACGCCTTGAATATGCAGCGCAGAGGCGATGTGACAGACAGGTTCAGGTATGTAGTACATACAGTAGAGAGCAAAACATGCCGGTAATGCATTATGAAACACATGGTGATGTTCAGAGAGTAGATGCGAGCCGTCTGTTGATCTCAGGACTGGCACGTTCTTCAACAAGTTGTGCCTTACTCTGCAGCATTGCTAGCTAGTTCGCTTTTATTGGTGAGCCAAAGAGTATGGTGACGGATGCTATGGAGGAGGTGGAGAAGAAGACAGCAATACAAGCCGACCAATATTGCTGAGACATTTGCAATTGGAGGTTGACAGCACATTACTCTCCACTTATGCTGGGAAGGCAGGGAGTGACTGTGTAATTTAATGAGCCACTGTTTCTACAGTGCTAAACAGAAGAGAGTAGATTGACTACTTTTCCACTCTACATGAATTAACTCAGTCACATGGCACTCTAGTGCTTCAAAGAGAGGTCCTTTACAAAATAAGTTAGGCAGATTATTTTCACAAGTCCATGAGTTAAGAGCCCTTAATTGATATGAGTAATGTTGGTCTATAGGACTACCTGTGGGGCTTAAAAATCAGTGAAGATTGAAGTTATTTTTGATATATAACCTCAATCAATAGCTCCTTCCAGGACCAAGATACCATAGCCGTCAGGCTATGGTTTGCCGTGTTCTGCATCCAGACGCGTTCACCTGCAAGCGGACACGTCTACTGGTTGTACTGAACGCATTTGAGCAACAGCCCAGACACATCCTCGCCACGTAAAATACTTGTTCGAACGAGAAGCTGGACGCGTTTGCTCCACGTCCTGGTATTAGATGAACAGCATTCTATGAAGAAACGAAATAGGAACAAAACAAAACAGAAGCAAATGGGGAGACTTTTTTTGACTCTTACTGTAGGTCTCAATGCTCCAGAGAGACATTTCACTGGCTTATATACTTTTAGCCTCTGTTAGCTCTAGTACAAAAAAATGGCCGGCGCAGGTGTTTACCTCTTCCAGTGTATCATCTCTCTTGCAATAGATAATCACACGAAGCTTAATTGACTAGATCCCTATCTGTTGAGCCATCTGTTAGGACACTTTAACAATGTAACAAGGACTGACCTTAGTACACAGTGTGATTAAATTTCACACTGGTGGTGCGTGTTCTTCTTCACTTAAGGTCTCTCCTCGTTGTCGCCCTCTCTGGGGCTCTGGATTACTCCAGCTTGATGGACTGAAATTCTGAATAAAATGACAATAACACATCAGTATTCCCACAGGTCCGCCATTGAAAGTCATTTGCTCCACGGCTTAACAACTATCATTAAGTTTTGCAGTAGTCTCCTGTCATGATACAGTTTAAAACCAAGCAATAGTGTTTATAATAGGTGACTGTTCACGTAAAAAGAATAGGGGGTGGGTCTCTGCAAAAAAATTTTTGAGGTTCTACTGGATTCCGAACTATTGACACCTCTACCGTACTCGTTCAAAATTTAAGTTGAATGGGAAGCTTCTTTTCCAAAATAAAGCTTTTTTGTACTAGTGGTAAAACTTTGCTAGTCTTTTATGTACTTTGGTAGGAATTTTCCTCGTTATCCTCGGTTGGCCTGTCATTGTTGTAATCGTCCACTGTTGCTTCCAGGCTTGTAAGGGATTTATCCATGGCCTAACATGCTCCGTGGTGTGGTTTGGAGCCTGGAAAAAGCGGTACTCTCTCCCATGTTCAACCTATTTGGTCTTCACCTCTACTATGGACACTGCCCTATTAAAGGGACCAATCATGTCATCCTTTGTAGTCACCATGTTTTGAACTTCTTGTCCAAAGGTTCACACCACATGCTAGTATTGCTTTCTTTAGTTACTTCGCAAAAGAATTGCCACAGTTGGTACCTGATATGAAAGTCACTGCATTGCCCACTCAGTAAGGCAAGGTTGTCCTTTATTACTCTCATAACATCAGGGGTGGTGTTCTCCCCAGAAATTCTTTAAGGCGTATGGCACTTTAATGCATTCTAGTCCAGGAATATGTCTACACTGACAGGCTTTAACAACCATTCAGGGCTTTTAGCCGCCACTAAACTGATTTTACTAAATCTGTGGTGCAATTTAATATTACTAAAAGAATGCAAACTCTCAGTTTTCTACTTTAAAACTAAGAAATGTGACCGTCCACGCGAAGAAGAGGCATGAGTAGACAAATAATTTTTCCAAATTTCAGTGAATTCTGCGTCACTAACGCTTTTTCTGTGCTCATTTAAACTTTGAGGAGGATAGGCAGCTCTTTTGTGGAGACATAGCTGCTTTTGTAACGGGTAGGGATTTATAAATGGAGAAAACGAGCAATTTCTATACGCGTTACGTTTGAGAAATGTTTCCGTATACGTGCTCAATTACACGTAGGCAGCTGACACACCTCCAAAAGAACGTAAGCACATCTATGAAACACCTCTCCAGTTCGTGGAAAGAAAAGAAGGTCCCTCGAAGGTAAAAGAATCGCTTTTAGCATCAATGGGCAGCGTAGTTATTGTCTAGCCTCCTACATGTTTACGCCCCGTGAATTTCTCCGCATGATTTCCGTTTATGGCATCCGTACAGGCGCACGGAGAAGTCAACGTAGCCGACTTAGATCTGCTACTGCGGCCCCGATTTGGACGCTTTAACTTGGAGAACAGTCTTCTAGGTAGATTTATGACCTTGTGGATGCCAAATTCAAGTTTCACGTTGCACCCGACTTTGCTACTGCAAATGCCTGTATGTAAATTAAAACTTATGCCTTATTTTTGCATGGACGATCACAAATGTAACTACAAATAAGCTTGGTCACCATCAGTTAATTGCGTGCGTTGCACTGTGGCTGTATACCCAACAAAGTCACTCGTAGCAGGCACACAATTATTGCACCCGTCACTATCTATCGCAACACGCGCGAGGCTTGTAGTCATACCGTATTTATGCGGTCTTGGAGAAATTGCGTCTGCTGCCTCTAGCGAAAAACGCATTATGATGAACACAACAGAAACTAACAGCGGATGCTCAACCATTGCTTGGCCCTAGCCAACGCACGTGTGTACTCGCGTCGACCACACTTACTGAACGATTGATTGCACCTGTGTAAACGTGTAACGCAGCCATTTCGAAGTGTATCGGGGAGTTTGAAGGTGTATGGCGCAACTTTTTTGTTTCTCCTAGTTGTCCATTGAGACCCTGTGCTTCTAGGTGAAGTTTGTAATAGCCGATACTGTTGTCTGAATGTGTGAGTGTTTAGTTACCATCCGGTCAAAGAAGCTATTCCCTGGTGCGCTGTTGAATACCATATCCAGTTTGAGAACTGGTTGCCAGGGTGTCTAGCCTTGGGTAAACCCAGGTTAGTATGCATCTCTTACCTCTCGTAATACATCTGGAGAACACCTAATCCACGATCTTGTTCGACGGGATTAACGTCACCGTTTGTAGAGGATAATACATGACGAACTAACTACACAAAGCTTTTCTGGGTAATGAGCTCGAGAAAGAGGGATTCCGTGTATGTGCAATATGTGGGCGTGACCATCTCCTTATGCTGCGCGTGGCTTGAGCTATTCAGATGCGAACTTTGTGCGAACCATGAGCATACCTGGATCCTGAAGTGCAACTAGGTTATGGACACCAAGACCTCCCCTGTTACCGATATTGCTGCTTCCCCGCTTGGGCTTATAGCCACATACACATATATATCTGACACTTCTTCTGTCAGTGGTAGTGGAACGTAGGAAGACGGGGACAGTGATAGAAGATCCCAGTTTTGTGAGCCAGAAGAGGATGCCTAATCACACCGCAGTTACAGTGCTTTAATTATTGCATCAATGTACGGTGTAGAAATCATATTCACTATGAGGGTAATAGAACCTGGCCCCGTTCCCAACCAAGCCTCATTTAGAGAAATGCAGTATATGCACGCACACGACATACAGCTAGGGCGATATTCGTAAATATATGCACGTAAAAATGCTTACCTTTCAACTGTCATGATTGGCATCTTCTAGTTCCAGGAGGACTGGTTTCATTGAGACACAAGAAGAGGGTTCACCTCTTCACTGCTTTTTACTACTGGTCACTAACGACATTTTCAATAATATCATTTTAGAGACAAAGACATATGGACACAGTTACGCACACACCATAAAACGTGTATCGCATTACACGATAGTACATATTCAACTGTAACACTAAGAGAGTTTTAATAAAAGCTACAGCTACAAAATCTGGTATATACACAATTAAATGTATACCTGTGTTTTTCATTTATTGTATACTTGGCATAGGAGGCTTTTCACCAGCATTTTCAGGAGCATTGGGAGGAAGAGGTGGATTTCGTGGCAGGTATGCTCAGTCATTTACATTCTTTTTTCCATGCTTAATTAATACAAATGTTAATCATGTACACATATGTTGCCATAATCATAGCCGCACTAGTACCAAATCATTACATAATCAAGAATTCTTTACAGCTTATGCGGTGCTCACCAATAAATTACAATGTTTGAACCAGTTCTCAGGAAACTGTGGTATTTTGTTTTTTCACGTTTAAGACCAGAACTCTGTTATTCTACATGCTATTTCCAAGCATAAGATACCAAAATGATTAGCTGACTATTCTGATCAAAATAATCATCTTGATGTAAAGTCATGTTACACTCAGGTGAGATGATGGATGTGTGATGCAAATGCCATGTGAAGAAGTTTTTAGCGACCTACTTACTTTAGGTAGCTCAAAAAAGCTGTTTTGTAACCTTTCCAACCTATTCTCGATGATGGTTAGTTTGTTTCCAAGAGAAGCTGCCCGCATAGCAACCATCTCCAGTCGTTTGAGCCAGCCGCAGTTCAAGCTCGCTTTTTACTGTTTGCTTCTCTGCACCAAGTAAGGAACACTTTTGGTTAGAAATATAGCTTAGTTGTTTTGGTAGTAAGGTGTACAGAGACAGCTCCACAGCAAGCTGCCAGGACGTATGTTTACATGGAACCGTCAAACTGTATAGACACCTGACGGCCAAAGCTTGCTAGTTATTTTGTGTGTAAGCAGTGTTGTGGTCATGAAACGGCTCATTCTGGCCTGTTTTTGTGAGAAATAGCTCATGTGGAGCTGTGCTGTGGAATGAGAAAGAAGCTCAGAAATACGACCATCTTTCTCGTTCTGGGTAAATGTAAAAAAATCAAGTTTTGCCTGTACCAGTACACCCCTTATATACCGGGATACTAAGGGTTTCACACTACCATAATAATTCCGTATTATAAATGCGCACTGTATCTTTAACAGTGGACACGCCCTTATTTCCTCTCCACATTTAACATGAGTCTATGTTGCAGACGAAGCTTTCTAGAGTTGAAGAGACTGCATCTAGCATAAAAAAGTTTTAGAAATGCCAATCTTGATAGCTGTCTAAGCATTAATGCACCGATTGCAATGTACCTATAAATGCGGCAACCGCATGGTCGGAGCGCCCCTTGTGCAGGAGTAGCAGGGTGAAGGTGCTTCCCTTTGCTCATGAAAAGTCATGAAGTCTTTAACTATGCTGTTATCAGCATTCCCGTCACCTTATATGCGAGTCTGTGGCAAAGCAGTCATTTCTCCATGCATGTATCTATGCATATTGCGGTAAGATGTCCAAAGTTTTCAGTTCACTTGCCTATTATCGCACGTAAGTGTCACTACAGTAAACCATATGGATGGGAAACAGCTTGCGGGGCCTATCACTCTACCTACAGAGCATTGCACGTAATGCAAAACTTGAATTAATTTGATCTCACTGAGTTTTTTAATGTGTGCAACATATGTGACCTGCTCTGGGAGAATGTACCATTTTGGCTAAATTTGGATTTTTCGGTATGCATGTTTTAGCATACTTGGTTTAAATTTAGATAACTGCATAATGAAAACTACAGCCTTTCATTTATCATTTGGTACAAGAGTGAGATTAATCCGGCATTCCTAGCATTCACAGTAGCTTGACAAATATGCGGGGTTCATTCATAATGTAATGCATTGCTAAAACCTAATTGCGGCATACTCGAAAGTGAGTTTTCTAAAGGTTGGTCATGGAAACATTTATAACTTCATGTAGAAATGTGCTATGCAACTGGGGTTTGTATCATTCATATTGAGCTATCTGGCAATATCAATAACTCAATTTTGAATTTTCTGCCCAAATGGTACCTTTTCCCAGAGACGGTCACATATGTATATCATATCCTTTCATGTTACAGGGCCGAGCATAAAGAGAGTGGATTTTAATTTTATCGATTTTTGGTTAATATCTCAGTCATACAACAAGCTATGACCAAGTAAAAGAGATGGGAGTAATCCTCAATCTGTGCTAATATTCCGATTGTAGTCACATGATATTTACGTGACATGAACTCAAGGATAGTGTATGTACCTCAAGAAAACACTGTGCATACTGTGCAAATCATTGCCTATAGATCTACCTATGATACTAAATAGGTTTACCACTTCTGTGTGCTGCGTGGTTTGCGGGTAACAGGCAAAAACATGAAAGCAAATTTTCACATGACCAGACACATGACCAGCAATAATATATAGATTACATATCTTTCTAGCGTGCTACACTGTGGTGTAGAGTAGACCACTGATCATCGGACAACATGTATCTCCGGACGTTCTACAAAAGATATAGAAACGTTAATAAAGGGAGTGTTTGGTTAAATCGATAGTACATAGAAAAATACTTCCGTACAATAATCATGACTGCTGCACACACAGCGCTCGGTGAGATCCAGACCCGCGAATATTTAATTCGGAAACACGTATGTTCGGATTTGGGAACTCATCGCCGGAAATCGGCGAGACGGCCGGTTATTGGGTGAATATGTACCTTTATATGAATAGCTTATCAGAGAAAGTCCCAAGAAGTCCCTATCTGACTAGACTCGCCGAGCCCCGGGACCCCGCCCACCATATCAATGGTCCTGCGCACACACGAAAATCGGACATCCGGAATATTATGTTGAGGAGCATTCGTGCTTCGTTTAATGGCTCCAGAATACTCATTCCTTACCTATATCACTAAATTGTTTAGATGGAAAAGGCTACGGTACACCTTTAGAAGCATTGTTTAGCTATTATTATTCTCAATGATATGTTGTCTGTGTAACACACTGCTCAGATATAAAACAGCAAAATCAACTGTCATGAGTAAAGGAAATCATAACCAATGAATGACCTGACCATGTCCTAGCATCTAGAACACTTAAAATAAAACTTAGTTTGTTTTGCGACACTGGGCCGCACTCCAACACACGCAGAGTGAAACCAGCCTGAACAGGATCCACAGCAGACCCATATTTTGGCGTGACGATGAGAACAGCAGCCTTTCACACAAAATGTAGCAACATGCTGTGTCGCAAGCTCCTCACCTACACACATACTATTACTGTATCTAGAGAGAATAAAATTCTTACTTGACACAGAGGGTAGCATGGTGCCAGTCTGACGACGAGTTCGAGACTCTCTCTCATCTCTGGCCCCTTTCAGATTGACCATCGTCCGTGTCGCACCTGTCCGCCCACGAGTTACCCCTAAGTTATATATATATATGCCATGCTTTAAAATTAAATACTAACTCACATGGTGCACTAGTATCTTTGAGTATTTGAGTTGAAGATTCCTCACCTACACACACATACTTATTACTATTGTATCTAGAGTAAAATTCTCACTTAATGACACAGAGGGTAGCATGGTGCCAGTCTGACGACGAGTTTGAGACTCTCTCTCATCTCCGGCCCCTTTCAGATTGACCATCATCCGTGTCGCACCTGTCCACCCACGAGTTACCCCTAAGTTATATATATATGCCATGATTTAAAAATTAAATACCAACTCACATGGTGCACTAGTATCTTTGAGTATTTGAGTTGAAGATTCCTCACCTA
>JAODVQ020041187.1:5992-19711 GCA_025400075.2 Phenganax stokvisi
AATGTTCGTCGGATTCAAACTATTACTCGACAACGCGCAATTCTTCTGCTGCACCACATTTGTGGCGGGGCAAATTGACTTACTCATTGGTACAAGAAATTCAGAACAATTGCGCAAGCGTCATGAGGATACTGGGGTACAAATTAGTGCATAGTAAGCAAGAGTTAAAAGACATGACGGAATCATTGGTGATTGATTGGAGTAGTAAAGGTTATATTAGGACAAAGCCGTATATTGAGGATCACAAGGGATAAACGCTTGTGAGTCGAGCATATTTTTAGAGATCAAAGCCCATATGCGTAAAAATTGTTTCAAAATGTACCTGTAAAGCTGCTAATTAATTTTTCCAAATTTTGAGCTGTATTTTCCGATGGTTGCCTCGTCCATTACAACTTTCACTTCAAGCTTTCCGTCCTCAGTCGTCTCAATTTCGCTTACTGTTGCTTCGTGATGTAGCCAACTGACAAATGAAAAATTTATCAGTTCGAAACTACTCTTCCAAACGATCCAATAAGAATCATCTCTTATTAATCCAGTGTTACTACAGGAGGAAACCTAAACTAAGCTATATTAATACTCGATAGTTCTACCAGTTCTTAACTACTTTTCCTAAAGATCCCGTAACAGTCATTTCTTATTGACCCAGTGTTACTACTGGATAGTCCTATCTGTTTTAAACTGTTCCTCCTATAGACCCAATACGACCCCTCATCTTTCATACTGCACCTCAATTGAGGACCATCTTGGGGTATAATGATTGTTCTGATCTCTCTTCCAGTTGTTTTAAACAAAGCTTCCTCAACCGCAGAACACAAAGAATCCAAACCAGTCTCTTTTAACGCAGAAACTTCAAAACACTCCTCGTTTGTTCTACTAGCATCTGAGATATTCTCTCTGTACACAACAATAAATTATACAGTTGAACAAGTTTTCTTCAACAATTGAGAAGTTTGTTGTGGACACGTTTATGGCATGTTTAAATTTACCTTAAATCGACTTTATTATGGACCTCAATGATATTTTCCATCAAATATTTAGGGAGTTTAAGCATTTTTAAAACATCTAAAACATGGACCTTCTGTGCCTCAAACTCAGGATGACTGCAGTCTCTAAGATGAATCAATAAATCCTAAAAACAAAACAAAACATTGTAACTACATAGCAAGTTCCTTGACAAATTTCTTGACGAGTTCACTTGCTCGTGTATGCTATGAACAAGCTTTCCTTGACAAGTTTCTTCACATGTTCAAGTACTGATAGGCAAGAGTAATCCTTGACTTACAGAGTGCATAATATCTTCCAATGTGGCAGAGAAAGACTCAACAAGCTCATGAGGTAGGTCAGAGACAAATCCAACAGTATCAATAAACAGCGTGGTCAAGCCACTGGGAAGTTTGCAGCGATGAGCTGTAACATCAAGCGTGGCAAATAGTTTGTTTTCTGGTCGCATTTCTGAATCATGAGTTAAAGCTTTGATCAAGGTTGTCTTGCCTGAAAAAAAAATCGATTTCAGATCACTTTTCACCCCAACATGGGGAACTTTGTAACAATATTCACAAGTTCGTTTCCAAGTTCAAATGTTCATAATGAAATTCAAAAACAGGTTGGAAAAAAAGCATCTGATTGGTTGCTTATCAGTTATGTAAAGTAGCCAATCAAATGCTCAGAGTAACAAATCTGTTTCTGAATTCCATTATGAACATTTGAACTTGGAAACAAACTGACAAAGTTTGTAAAAAAGTTCCAAATATTTCAGTGGAAAATGAGCTGAAATAGAGTGCAAGAGCGATTACCCGCATTTGTATAGCCAATGACAGATACCACAGGTACTTTTCTCTTTGCTCGATCATGTCTGATTAAGTTTCGTTGTTTTCTTATAGCTTCAAGTTTCTTGTTTAGTTTTTGTCGTCTTAGTGTCAACAATCTCTTTGCAACCTCAAAATGTGTCTCACCCCCGCCTCCCAGGCTATAGGTACCCCCTCGTTGTTGGTCATAACTGTTGTGATCATCCATTAAAAGCCGTGATCTAAAGCAACAGATATGTAGTTGTAAAGAAATGAAACTATTTACCAATTAGTGGTAATCACAAGTGGAGATTCTTGCATCATTATGCTTATAACTCAGGTACCTTATGTATGCCAATTCGGCCAATTCCACCTGCACTTTAGCTTCACTAGTAACTGCTCTTTCTTTAAAAATTTGCAGCACCAAACTGAATCTATCAAAAACTTTAACAGACCATAATTCCTCCAGTTCAGCATGTTGACGTCTTGTCAATCGGCCAACGTCCAAGAACACAGCACTTAACAAACTTGCAACCTTCAAATTTTCAACGAGCTTCGTTAACTCCTCCAGTTTGCCTTTCCCAAAGAAGTAGCGAGAATCGGGCTTCCTGATTGGCTCAGTGCGAGACTCAACCACGCTCCAATCAGATATCGACTCAACTAAACTTAAAGCCTCTCCAAGCATATGATCAACAGACTCCAAATGAAACCTATTTCGTCCCCATTTGAAATCAGGTTGTATAACCAAAATTCTATGGCCTTGCTCCAAACCAGTCTCTTCCCTAAGCTCTTGTAAAAGTTCCAAATGTTGATGTTCAGTGCCATCATATTCAATATTTTCGTCCATTTCTGGGACCTTTTTCGTTCCTTTGCCTTCTTTACTTGCTTTTCGACCTCTAGAGTAAAGTCGCTTGTCTGTTTTTGTTTCAAAGTCATTCACATTTGGAAAAGCATGTTCAAACGTTGAACCCCAATTTCCCCAAACATTTGCAGCTAAAATCGACCGGTTTTGCTTGAAGTTGAATGAATTCAAGCTTCTGTATAACTTAAAGTTTCCTGTAACGTGCCAAACGCTGGTTTTTGCCTGAAATTTAGAGGAAAATTGATGAAAGTATATCGAAAAGCGTTTGAAGAGCCGTGAAGATTTTTCAAACTTGGCCGCCATTTTCTCTGGCCGAGCAAAATCCGCTTTTTTAACCACTAAATATTTCCTGGTAAAAAATAGCTAAAATCACTGACCTCAACATGTATCTGGAATATACATCAGTTTCGCTCTTTGGGGAACGCTCTAAAATTGTCAAAAAAATAAGGATAAGGTACTGCTCTACTTTTTTCCACAAAAACCTGAAGTTAAATCTTTATCTAAATGACTCCAATACCAGAAAGCCACATGACTGCATGAGATAATAACATTTTCACCCAATATTTCGGGTCATTCCAATAACATTAAAAGCGGATAAATTTTCAATGCATATAGACAAAAAATAAGTTAGATATAATCTACATTAATATGCAAAATTCCAAATTTAATTGCAGGTGTGTCGAGCCTTAAATGATACACGAAAATACAGCAGTAGAATTAGGAACGAAATCGGTTGAATATAACATTCGCTTATCAGCACGCAGAGTGCATTAAATCTTTAAGAAACGAAATTTGGTTTCTAGAAAATATTCACCTTCAACTAAGGTATGTGTTAATTACTTTAGCATTTTTTGTTAAAAATATGGTCCAACATTTTTCAATCTCAGAAGTTGGGAAAAGTTTTCATCGGAAAGAAAAGGTTTTCCCTCTACAGTAGTACTAGTTTAGCAAGAGACAACTCTGCCGAAATCTCCACAAAAAACAGTTTAGAACTGATAAAACTATCCAGTATATATGCACTTAAGTTTAGATTTCCTTCTGAAGTAACCATGAATCAACAATAGATGACTCTTACTGGATCCCCAGGAAGACTAATTTAGAGCTGCTAGGGCCATCCAATACATATATTGTTAGTTTTTTCTCCTGCAGTAACACCGGACTAAGAAGAAACGACTCTTACAGGACTACTAATATTTGTATAAATGTAAAGATAGTTTAGTTTATGATTCTTCCTTCCAAACATCTTGACCATTACAAGGTAAATTACGTACATGGTACAATGCTTTTTCAACTAGTCTCATACAATTATTTCAACAAAGCTTGTTAGGAAATCGTGCTATGCAGCTACCCTGCAAAGTTGCAATGGTCAAAATCATTGAAACACGGCCCTGGTGCCAGTGAAGGGGTTATTGTGATGTTCATTTGTAGCAAATGCGGCTTTTCTGGCGTGGGAAAATCTAATACGTGTGGCATCTGGCGACTAATGTAGCTATGAATAAACAAATTGTAAGAAAGTTATCTATTTTAACGAGACATCGGAACATCATAGTACGGAATGAATAGATAAGAAGTGATTGTTCTTGTTAGCCATTCAGCGACTTTTCATGTGTGAGGCCAAATTTGGAGAAAGTGCAAACCGCTGAACTATGGTACTAGAGGTTGCAGGTTTGCCTCGGCAGGGAATAACCTGCAGCTTGTTATGGTCGGAGATAGTCAATCCCTCGGGGTACACCCATAACATGACGATGCATAGCTACGTTGCTTTTCGTGTTGTGGCTACCACAAATGTTGAAACGCCCCAGGCTAGCTGTAAAACGTGTTTACCAATGTTGTGAACGGATGAACATGGAAATCATGCCAAAAAGATGGCATATTTTTTTCCGCTCATATAATTCGGTTAGGACCTTGGCAAATAAAAAGCTTTTTCTTCGGAAACAATGTACCAGGAAATCGATGGAGTGCAAATCTACGTTAGTTTCAGCGTATAACAACATACGTTGTTTGGTTTAGATTTCCTTCTGTAGTTAGATTGCATCAATAAGAGATTACTCTTACTGAATCTCTTGGAAGAACAGTTTAGAACTGATAGAACCATCCAGTAGTTAGTTTAGTTTAGTTTAGCTACGTTTCTTCCAGTAGTAACACTGGATCAATAAGAGATTACTCTTACTGGATCTCTAGGAAGAACAGATTAGAACTGATAAAACTATCCAGTACAAGTAGCTATAGTTAGTTTAGTTTACGTTTCCTCCAGTAGTAACACTGGATCAATAAGAGTTGACAGCCTCTAAGAAGAACAGTTTAGAATTGATAGAACTATCCAATGTAAATATAGTTAGTTTAGTCAGTTAGGTTTTCTTCTGTAGTAACACTGGATCAATAAGAGATGACTCTTACTGGGTCTAAAGGAAGAACAGCTAGTTCGGAACCAATAGAACTATCCAATATACCAAAGTAATGTGTACAATAGATTTTCAAGTAGTGCAGTAATCCACGATTATATCAATATGAGGTCATTCTGAAAATCAAAATCGGTTGGAAAACGTCCAACATCAATATACACGGCGGTTAATCTGAGTAACTTAATATAAGCAGTTTAAAAGTACTTAAAACTGACGAACATGAAATCAAATAATAAGTGGTTCCGGTTTTTCTAAGAGATGATAAGAGATTGGTGATGCAAGTATTAGACAGAATTAGGCGAGGCATTAGGTGTGCCTTGCAGGCTAAAACAATACTTCTTGAGAGCATAATGAAAATTTTGTAGTTCATGTAGCATACTTATCTTGGTAAAACTGCATCAATAACGGAGGACTCCTACTGAATCTCTAGGAAGAAAAGTTTAGAACTCATAGAACTAACCAGTATATTTTAGTTTAGGTTTCTTTTTCTAGTAACATTAGTTCAATGAGAGATGACTCTTACTGAATCTCTAAGAAGAATAGTTTAGAATTGATAGAACTATCCAGTGTAAATATAGTTAGTTTAGCTTGGGTTTCCTTCTGCAGAAACAGTGGATCAATAAGAGAGTAACCAACGAAATGAAATAGACAAACACAATATTGAATTAAGACACAAATGCAATAAGCCTTATCCTTGACAATATGTTTCCCAAAACGCCCAGTGGCAATAATCCGCTGCTTGTCCATGCACATAAGAACGAGAATTTATCGTGGCGGTCAATTATCCCGTTTTAAGAAACCCTAAACCAACAATTTACTTTAAACGTTGACAAGATTTAATAACGCCCTAATTTCTTTCGCCTGCATGGTGGGGGGTTAAACCGATGGTTTTCGTCAATGTCAAAAGATTTTTTTTAAAGTTGAAGTGGCTCTTTAACAATATATTTGAGAGGAGTACTCTCGCTTGCTACAAGGAGTTAATTAGCTACCACGTCTCGCTGCGGATATTGTTACACGTTGTATTGTCAATTTGCACAGGGTCTAAATAGAAACAGATTTTTTCAAATTGCATCAAACTGTTAACTGATAGAATCATTTTGTCATTCTAGTCATTCGACAACGTATATTAGGCAGCAAAGTATTTTTGGAAGCATATATTGTCGAGTTAACGGATTCACAAAACGTTGGATTCAAAATGTTGAGCAAACTATACGGGATTCTATTAGTTGGGGCAATTTTGGTCGCTTTTAGTAGATGTTCAACGAAGGAAACGAAAACAGGCGAAAATGGACGGAGTAAAAAAGGTAAGTAGATATTCTGCTCTCTCTTTATCTATCAATTGAAGCTTGTTACAATATCAATCAATTTTATTTAATATTATATGAACTAAGTTCGCGGAGGTATTGCATTGCATGAGGGAAAGTTTTGTCCATAAAGTGAGAGATATAGGTATACTACACAGAATTGAACTTTCATCTAACGGTTTTAATGCTCAAGGAGTCTGTGAGGTGAATAGAAATAAGGCTTGAAGTTCACAGTTGGCGCAATTCTAACGATAAGTTCAAGTTACTGTTTAAGAGGGTTACAACGAGAACTGGTTTCTTAAGCCACGTCTACGCGAGCAAATAAAATGTGACAATTTCTGCCTGACAATTTTTATTTGCTCGTGTAGACAAGCGATATTGAGCAATTTTTGTGTGGCATATGCATTTGCCGAAAAGCTGGAGTGCTAGCTTTTATGTGACAAACAAAAATAGTCACATATTACTTGCTCGTGTAGACGAGGCTTTGCAAGAGCTTTCTGTAACAAAATTTAAAACAATTTACACACGAGTAAATAAAATTACCAAGCAAAAGTAACGTCGTTCGTACGAGGCTTGAAAACCAACTAAGATTATTTGATGATTTGTACTTTGTCAATAAAATTTGGAGTAATGTTGAAGATACAATAAATTCGATGAAATAGCTACAGAGAATATATTCTGGGCTACTAAGAGTTAGTTTTTTGTACAATATCACACAAACTTGTGACCGTATACGACATTTTAAAAGGAACTTATTCGCCGCACACACACTTGCACGAGCGAGCGACTGTCGGTGTGAACCGACAATAATTACCTACTTAAAAGTTAATACCGGAATTTTGTTAAATTTCCCAATCTTAAGGTGATTTGAAAAAGGAAAAAACAACAAGTTTAATTCAACGTAATTAGCAGTTAATTTCTTAATGGATTTGTTTTCATGAGTTTAAGACGGTGATCTCATTCATAACAAATACGTCAGCGACATATGAATGATCCACAGAGCCCTCTGTAGCGTAAGAGTTGAGACAAAGCCGCCATTTTCGTTCCTACTTAGTGTTGTTCCTTTGCACAAAGCAACAGCAAATCGGCTCTACGATTGTGACAAACTTTAAAATATATCGTTGACACCCGCTATTTTGCCATGATTTTAACGGAGGCCGATGAAATGGATCACTCAGTCATATGTTTGCCAAAATACCCAGCATTAGCATAACAACCGGTGACCCAACTCTTACGCTATAGAGGGCTCTGATGATCAATGCAGTTTTGCTAAAATTGAAAAAAAAAGTTTGCATCTGATAAATGTATAATAAAAAAAAGTATCACTGGTTTTCTAAGAGTCATCTCTTAAAGATCAAGTACTACAACAGAAGGATGTGTCAAATTAACTATATTTTCACTGGATAGTTCTATCAGTTTTAACACTGTTCTTCCTAGAGATCCAGTAAGAATTATCTCTTATTGATCCAGGGTTACTGCATGCAGCTAGGAGAAAACGTTAAATGAACTACAGATTATCAACTCTAGACTGTTCTTTCCAGAGATCCCGCAAGAGTTATCTCTTACTGATCCAATGTTGTACTACAGAAGGAGGTCTACTTTAAGAATAGCAAAGCGCTATATTCAAACTTTTAATTCAGCAGTATTTAGACTTGAACTTATCCAGATCTTATCCTACAAACAACTGCTGCACAAATCAGTAAAACTGGACCTGAATTATGCATCACGTTTAACATGAAAGACATCCGAAATTTACAGTAGACTATTATAAGATCTGATGAATTATATTCGATAAGGAAATGTAATTAGTGCTGACCTTTAGACGTGAAAAACTGATCTTGCCAATGTCTTACGATAATCCGCGGTCATAACGTGTGATGAATAACAGGCCCTTGAAAAAATGAAAGATAGAAGAAGTGTATTGCAATTCATGATTTAATCTAGAAAAGCCTCGTACACACGAGCAATTCGTCAAGAAACTTGTCAACGAAACTTGTTCGTCGTACACATGAGAGCAAGTGTTCGTCAAGAAACTTGTCAAGCCAAACTTGTTCATCGAGGAAGTTAACCTCGTGAAAAAACTTGTTAAGGAAAATTTGCTTAAGACAGCTTTCTTTTCACAGATTTTTCATATTGCGGTCAAAAGTTACCCGAATCACGCACTCGAGTCAGACGAGTGATTGGTGGACGAGATGCTAGTGCGCACGCGTGGCCTTGGCAAGTTCTGCTCCTGAATAAAACGTCTGTCCATTGTGGAGGAGCAATAATTTCACCAACGTTCATCCTAACAGCGGCACATTGTGTGGACAAGTGGAACAACGTCACTCAAGGAGATTTGAACATTTTCGTCGGCAAACACAAAATCGACCAAAAAGATTTGCACGAACAAAAAGTCGAATTCTCATCATTTTGGATACACCCAAAGTACCAACGGGGAAGCGACACGGATCCGGGCGATTACGACATTGCTCTTGTCAAGTTGAAAAACCCGATCAAGTTCAACGAGTACGTTCGACCAATTTGTTTGACGGATGCGAATGAGTTCAAAACTGGACATGAATGTTTTTTGAGTGGCTGGGGTTATACAGACTGGAAGACGAAGAAAACTTCGAATATTTTACAACAAATAAAAATACCTTTAGTTTCACAACAGGCAAGTATTTGATTTACTATTTGTTTATGAAGTAGATGAAGGATTATTAAAATTTATTAAAATGTACCAAAATGTTTTCTAATTTAACGTAATTTACGTTAGTTATTGTAATTTAGTTTATTTTATTCTAGTGTACTTTAATTTACTAAACTTGATATTAGTTTATCAAAAGTCAGTCTACTCATTCTTATCTACATTAAAGTTATTTCAATTGACGAAAATGTATTTAAGTTATTTCAGCTATGCTAATGTAGTAAAATTTATTCTAATTCATTCATGTACAGAATAATTATGTATTAGTACATTCCCAGGTTTGCAACAGGAAGAAAAGCTACGGTGGTAAAATTCACGATCGCTACCTGTGCGCAGGTTTACCCGAAGGCGGCAAGGACGCGTGTTTCTTCGACAGCGGTGGGCCTCTGGTTTGCACCCACGGTCACAATGCCCTCTGGTACCAGGTGGGGATAGTGGTTTGGGGAGAGGGGTGCGCGATAAAAAACAAATACGGAGTTTATGCTAATGTGACCAAATTCATGAACACCATAAGATCCAGGGTGACAGGTACGTGAATTAACAACCGCTTGTTTCAAAATGAATGTAAATCACGCAATTGTTTTCTTTTCCTTATTCCAGATCTCCCGCGGCCATGTATTACCACAAGAAATCGAACACAAACCCAGATAAATCCGAAAGACAACGAAGACGCCTCGGATGAACAAAAAGAGAAGGTTTTCATTGCAATAATAGCTGCTCTTTGTTTTCTCATTGTGATCCTGTTAACCACATTATGCATCGTGAATTTCTACACTCGAGGGTATATCTGTTGCACAGCCACGGAAAAAACAAAGCATAAAAAACAGCCTACGGTATATCGCGAAGAAAATGGCCGACTCAACGGTGAAGTGAGCGTTTGAATTAAAGCAATTCAAAATAGACGCTGACGAGTTCGCCTCTTTCTTGATCTACGAGTAACTGGATTTGTCAAAATTAAAACCTACGGAACTAATTCATATCATTATAAATAAACTTTTCAGTTGCTCATACATCATATACGGTCCAGACGTTTTGCCATACATTAAGTCTTAAATTGCGTCGCGATCAACTGACAGTACATGAGACCAGACAGTTGCAAGACTTGAAATTTGTTAATTATTTTCAAAGTTTTAGCAAAGTTATCAAGTATTTCATTGAAGCTAAAACCTACTCAAAACACTCTTTTTGTTCACCAAGTGCTTAAAATGTCCACTAGGACTACTTTTGTCAACTTTCACGAACTCTCATTTGATCTTACGCCTGGTTTTCATAAATCGTAATTCATTGATGAAGTTTTCCGATCTATTGTCGATGTTCACCGATTCATTGTCGATTTTCTCCGATCCATTATCGGTGATTAATAAAAAAATGACTTCAATTTCACAATAGATTTTACTCATCAAATGATCAACAGCAATGGCGAAATCAGTAACTGATGTCGCTAAAGAATTACGATGTATGGAAAGTTGTGATATCATAATCACTTTTACCCAAGGTAGAAAAAAAAACAAAAAAAGCTCTCACCATTTTCGAAAGAGGACTCTTACTTCAAATGACGTCGTTTTAAATCAGAACTATAAACAAAGAAAAACAAAATTAAAAAGCACACAACGTCATGATATACTTGGATGGATGGATAAATGTTTTGTAAGGCCCCAAATGATACTCTCAGACTGAATGTTTTAAATCGTTTCTTCAACTCAAAAGAAGACATAAATTGTAAATATAGATATATAAATACGAATTATACAATATATGTACATGTTTTTAATCATATTATAATGTTTCATGATAGTCATATTAAACACAACTATTAGCTGATGCGTCTGTGTTAAGGTCAGGGATTGTACAAATTTACCAGTATATAATGCACTGCAGATAAAGTTTTTGTTTTACTAGACACCTTGCCATCCTTTCGTTAATTAAACCATTGAAATATGATGAATATGTAGAATCCCTGACCATGAACAGATAGATAAAGAAATTTGAGACTATAATGTAAATGAATATTAAATAACTACAATTACAATATCATTTTTGCGTATTTCAAAATACTATGCGACTTCAATAAAATTAAATTTACACTCGTTTATAAACTGCGTTTCATCCATGCGATTTGAGCCGATAACTTTAATCTAAATTTGACGTTTTAAACAGTAGCACAACAATAAATGGAAGAATATGGTCTAGAAGCTTGGAAAAGTTCAGAAGATCAGGAATACAAATATGATTAAACCTGGAGGGCACATGAATGAGCGCCACTCTTTGGAGTTCATGATTTCTAAATACCATCAAATTGAAATATTACTATTGGACGACGCTTCATTCTGCAGACAATATGCTCAGTGGTCGTGAAGAATGCGCAAACAGAACAATAACATAGAACAATAATTTTTGATAGCTTCTAGACCATCTTCCTTCATAGACTTTTGGATAGCTGAGTACATTACTCTACACTGAGGGATCGTCGTGGATCTCTTACAAAGTCCCTCACACCCTCAGTCTTCACAGTGTTGATAATTTCTTCAATATTTGTTTCTTCTTCGAAATATTCAACCAACAATGGCTCGGTCAAAATAGACGCAAGAAACTGCTCGAATGTAATACACCAAAGCAAATCTACAGCCCCCGATGATCGCCTTCTCTGCGGTATACTATCGGAAAACTCAGTCAAGTCGTTAGCAAGCATTTTCGTCGACCCTTCGGTAGCTTCCGAAGCATCTTCGGGCGCCCTCGATACATAATCGGAAACCTTCGCAGACTCATCACTTGCGCTCGGCAACTTATTTGAACTCTTCGCATGATCATCGAAATACGACGGAACACTGCTGGAGCTTTTCGTACGATCTTCGTAACTCATTGTATTTTGTTTTCCAATGTTCGTGAGAAGTTCGAAGCTGGGCCTACCCCGATCAAGATTTTCTGAATAGGTTGGGCATGAATCATCTTCTAAATCTATTACTTCGGGGCCGCTCACTAGACTGTCTTCGCTTCCTATTCGGATAAAATCATCATCGTTCGTGCTACCTTCGTCACTGGGTGGAGTAGAAACGACAGTCCTCGCTGCATCAGCTAAAGCTTCACAAAGTTTCCGCTGGGCACTTCCAGTGTCCGACTGTGGGCTCTCACTATTGGAATCTCCCTTACAAGAGGTGGTAGGATCAGTTTGGCAACCGGGTAAAACTGGTTTTGATTCACTTTCAACAGGTTTTTCCAGGTTGGACGAGTTTTCTGAACTTGTTTCAACTAATTTTTCGTCTGGATTTTTCGCAGTAAGTTCACCCAAATTAAGAAGTAGCGTGCCTACCGAAGCAATCGCTTTATACATCTCTTGTTCATTGGGAAGATCACGAAACAAAGAGTAAAATGTTTTCCACAATTGAATAAATTGTTTCTGGAAAGAAAGATAAAAGTTTATTAAACAGACGGGAAAAAAACGTTCATTTTAAAAATACAGCAATAGAAAAATCAGAAAAAATGCGAGACCACACCACAAGAAATGTAAGTAAACAAACTAAACATGTATCCTTAAAGCCTGTTCTCCACTACGCGAATTTTTTCGAGCGAAAAATAAATCCAGCAACGTGATTCGCTAGCAAAAATAATTTGCCACGAAAATGTCGAGAGCGAGCCAATCACGTTGCCGGATTTATATTTCGCGCGAATAAATTCGCCTAGTGGAAAACGGGCCTTAGTAACTAGATACCTTCTCTCACACTTACTTGATTCATGCTTCCATCACTACTGACGTCATCTTCCGAAGATTGCCCGAAATTGCTACGTTTAGATTCGGCGTGGACTTCGGGTGCAACCTGGAGTACTCCTTGTTTACTCTTACTTTCTCCGGAAATCCCTCCTTCACCTCCAGAATCTCCATCAACTGATTCAAACTCAGTGATAAGATCAAAGCCCAAATTATCGCTTTCGATTGAACAAACGTCCAAAACTTCCGAGGATACTTCGGAAGCATTCGTTGAACCACTGTCTAACGGCTTCGTGCAGCCATCGAGAATCCCCGTAGAGCAATCCGGAGAATCGCGGGTCGATGAGTAGTGAGAAACACTTGGTATGTCAGAAATATTAGTTCCAGTATCGGACGTACTCGTATTAACATCGGAAAGTTTCGTCGCAACTTTGGAAACATTCGTAACATGGTCGGAATTTGTCTTACACTTATCAGAAACCAATTTTGGGCGATGGGTTTCAAGATTTCGACTCGAAAGTTCAAAATCAGTGCTGGACTGTCTAGTGACCTTACCTTGAATAACGACCACACCTGCTCCTAAAGGATCCAAGTTGTCCCTCGTATTATACCCATCTACCCTACCATTGTAGCCATCTATCATGCCATGGTACCCATCTATCCCTTCTTCGACTTCTTCAGCTTCATCCACTTCACTGGCGCTGTTCAATCCCCCGTCATCTTCCAATGATGTACCATCTTCTAGTTCACTCAACGGCAAGGCAGGGGGTAGATGCAAGCGATACATGAAATTGAGACGTTCCTGAAGGTCACCACGGCATATTATACCCAGAGTGATAGCAAACTCCTTAAAGTTGATCACCCCGTCTGCATCACTGTCAATCAACTATAATAGAACACAATAGTCATTTCTTCTTGATCCAGTCTTAAGGCCCTGTTACACGATGCAATTTTTCTTGCAACTTGCAATGCAATTCT
>JAODVQ020041294.1:0-19707 GCA_025400075.2 Phenganax stokvisi
CATTTTCTTAAAACTTCCTTCCAAAAGGAAATTTCCTTCAAAGTGGAAACCCTGATGCAAACATATGTGTATCCACTTCACTCATCCACTTTCAGAATATTTTGCGCTAATCTCACCTTGTGACAGACTGGGAACGACAAACTTCCAAATCATGAAAAAGTTCCTTTCGTAGGTTTATTCCTGCCTCCCCCCTAGTTTTGGATCAGTTTCATAACTACCAGTGAAAAATAAGTTGAAATACAGCATCACCATTTTATTAACCACACAAGATAAAGAGTACAAAAATTATGCATTTCCCTAGCTAGCTCACTACTGTTTACTGATGACAAGATATCTGTCTTCCCCTGTGCCATAAGATTTATGTCTCAAGCCATGTTGCTGGCAAATTTTATGCACAATGGCTCGGTCTTCTTTGGATAAGTCACTTGAAAACCTGAGCTCATTCTTACTGGAATTCATGACAAAGTTCCTTATAGTGTTTTTCACAGAGATCTTACTCACTATTTTATCACTACCTTGATTTCCAAGCCCCCACCTCCCCTGCATCTCGTCAACTAGTACTGGGTCTGCACGGCCCTTGTTTGCCTCCAACCCTAACCCACCTCCTGTCCAACCCATTTTTCGCAACATTTGACTGCCTATGTTAGCTTCAGATATTCTTGGAGGTTCTATTTTCTTCCCTGTTGCTAGACTATCTCTCTCAATAACTTGCGCTTTCTTATGCATCAATACTTCATCAACAACAGGCTGACTTGTTCGTAATATTTCAACCGCTCGCTCAGCACATGAACGTTTAGCTTCTTTTTTGTTCCGCGCTTCTCCTGTAGCTATCAAAATATCATCAATAACAACAGCACAGCTGAAAAATCCATTTCTTACACCCAATTCTTGAAATTCTATAATCCTTTTAGCTCTTTGCACACTTCCATATAGCAAACTGATTGGGTTTTCTGACCCTGCCGAATCACGAGTGTAAAGCGTAAGACCTTTTATAATTGGTTTCTTCTTTCCTTCCTCTTGCTTGCGTTTTATTTCAGCAGGGATGTCCATGGCTGAGATGCATGACAATTCAAGATGCTCAACTCTATCTTCAGTAGCAGCAGGGTATCTGCAGCCCAAAAATTTCATGTTAGCCCAAACCATAGACAGAGCATCTAATTGATCAATAGGAATAGTTCCTTTGTGGCTTTCTATAAACTCTTTTCTCGCCGTCCATTGTATTTCATTTTCCCAAACACTTTTCTTCACTCTTTCGTCCGCCATCTTGGAATGGTGGGAATAAATTTCAAAATCCAACAACTATATATTTGTCGTTTTAAAGACTCTCAAACAATACTTTTGGCATTTAATTATTGTATGATTGTTTTAATAAAAAAAAAAATAGAAAACGAATAGGAAGAAAAAATAGCCAATGAAATGTAGAATAAGTATTCTACGCGAACAAATTTGTCCGGTATTGTTTGTCGAAGTCATGACGACATTGGTTGCAAACCACTGTGAAAGGATTTGATCCAGAATCGATACTTCGATATGTTCCTAAGAAGAGCCGTTTCTTCGTTTGTTTTCGGAAGAACAACTGTTAGATGGCTAAAACAAGATCTAACCAAACATAGCCAACAGTTTTATTTACTAAACTCAGCTAATCCTATGAGTCTATTTGCTAATCGTATTACTGATGGATTTGGCAGGCAGACAAGCTGCAATCAACGACACTGTATTCATTTGAAGCTGTATAGGCAGCAGTTCAGCTCTAGTTCAAAAACACCTCCAGCTTCTGACAGCGAGCATTGGGGTCCATATCTTGTCAGTAGAATTCATAAACTTGAAGAATCATCTCGTTTCCATGGTTACTCCATATTGAGGTGGGGCTTGTCAACAGTTACTGTGATTTTGGCTGGTGTTTATTTATTCCGAGATGACTTAAGATCTAATGTTGCAGAAGAGGTTGCTGATGTTGCTTCAAGGTCAATGGGTAAGATGTATTGTGCTATGAATGAAGAAGTCCACATGAATGTTTATGGTAGCTGGTTTCTAGTCAATATGCTTCTCTGTTTGCTTCCTAGCTGATGAAAATGTGATTTTGAAAGCTCATGATATGACCAAAGAAGTTTTGCAACGACTTACGAAAGAAGAGGACACCATTGCTTTAGTCAGCGACTTCCTCAATGCTGTGCTTCTGCAAGATGATGTCAGAGGCACTGCAGTAGAATTCACTATGAGCATTTTAAATCATCCTCAGACTCAGAGCAAAGTTCAGGAAGTTGTGAAAAACACACTTCACTCTGTGTTAAATGATAAAGACACAAAAGAGTTACTACTGGGATTTATAAAGAATCTCATTGAGGACCCAAAAACAAAAGAGACATGCAACATATTTCTGCAAACTTTGACAAAAGATCCTGAAGTTCAAAAGATAGTTTCTGAGTTTTTTAGAAGTGTTTTAGCATCTCAAGCATTTCAAGATGAAGCAGTTATGCTGGGTCTAGAGGTCACTAATAAAGTTGTACATGACAAGGAGATTCAAGAACAGACTGGTGATGCACTGTGGAGTGCAATGAAGTATGGGATCACCCCATACTGGTTTCGGCAAGGAAAATAGCTTTGTAAAAACAAAAGTTTTTCGGAATTATTGTTGTGCAAGATGTAAGTTTGTACATCTAAGTTTGTACAGTGATTCCACTGCCCGGTATTTGTAACCCACTGTAGGAATAAAGTCCTTATAATACAGGAGAAAGAACCCACACGTTTCAAAACAAAAATAATGAGATGTAAATTCTCTTTTTACTTAAAATCTTGCCTTTGTTCTTCATAAGTCTTCCGATTTCTTACATTAATCACAGCGCTTTGTAATGGAGAAAAGCGGCAGACAAACTGGGATTTACGCCGCCGAAAAAATATTAAAAAAACGGCGAAGAGAGGTGAACAACATGCACGAAAATTTTATGTTATATTTTCAGCTGTCGGTGTATCATTGACACTGTTTAAGTCCTTTCGTCTGTCTTTTGCAGAACAAAGTCGAATTTTTAATAAAGTGGAAAGGCTGGTCAGCTAAGTAAGGACACTAATATACTTTATATTCAGTATTGAATTAAATGTTTTGATGTTTACGCAACGCGGTTTTCTCTTTTAGGTACAACACTTGGGAACCAAAAGAAAATGTTCTTGATCCGCGTTTATTGCTTGCCTTTGAAGAAGCGTAAGTATTCAGTTTACCACTGGTAGGAATGTTTATATCAAGCAGGTATACAAGTTAATAAATGAATGAAGTTTGGGTAAAGCTTACAACAAAAGCTACCTAATAATTGCAGTTGGAAATATTAAGATGTAGAAGAGTCACATTAAAGAAAGTAAAACATTCATTCTGTTTGGTTTTAGACATGACAAGAAAAAGAAGCGAGGTTTTGCCAAGAAACGTAGAACTGAGGTTGAGATAATGCTCTTTATTTTATGTAAATTTTTATCATTACCTAATATTTTATGAACAGGCCAGGAAGCAGTTAGTTATGGCTGAGCAAGTTTGGATTGTCCAGCTAATAATCCTTTAGTCCACTGTATAGGAGAGAAGTAAAGTGCTGAATGTGTTTTTAGGAACCAGAGGAAGTTGATGATGAGTTAGTGGAAGTTGAAGACGAACAGGTCTCATTCACTGGCTGTGAAGCTGATCCTGCTGCAGATGAGAACCAAATTTCACTAGACCAAGCTGGTCCTAGCCATGCTCTTGGAATCAATGAAAACAGCAAGGATAAACAGCAAGATACCGTAGAGAATAAAGTAGCTCAAGTTGAGTTAGTTGCTGAAACATCTAAGATTGCCGAGGTGTCTAAAGTGCCTGCTTCAGCTTTAGAAACAACAGTGGAACAAATTATTATAAAAAAGGAAAAGACTCATCTGCCTGTTGTTGAAGATGTATCAGAGGAGTTACCCAAGGAAATATTTGATAACTCAAGTGAAAGTGAACCTGTTGTTACACCACCCCAAGGCGAGAACATCCCTGCAGTATTGCAGCCTAATGTGGACCCGCACACTTTGCCTGTGGAACATGAACCCCCTTCGGTGTCTATTGAGAATCAATCACCCCCTCAACTTGTGGAGCAGAGACCTCCCCTCCTTCCTGTGGACCACACGCAACCTCCTATACCTGCAGACCACAGGCCACCCCCTGTACTTATTGAACATTGGATGCCCCCTGTTTCTGAGAACAAATATCTGAAAGTTGCTAAAGATAATGAAAATGTTGATAAAAGATTAGCTGAGGTCAGTGATTGTCCTAATTTGAGTCTGGTTGACAAAGTCGTTATTACGGATGTCACTACGGCAAAAGGAACAATAACCGTCAAGGAGTGTACAACTGATGAAGGTTTTTTTGCCAATAATGTTGCACCTGAGCAGCAAACAGCCAATGCTAATGGAGCATCTATGGCATAGCTAATTTTAATCAAATTCTTGCAATATATTTAGAATATTTATAACCTGTATACTACCTGTGAGAAAGCTACAAGCAGGTGTGAGAAATGCAGTGTATAGATTCTTATGTAAAATATAATATCACAATGTCATGGTGGCATAATTTCAGATTTTCGTGTTTGAGAGATACGTTAGTGGAAATTTAACCAAGCCTTTTTTAAGGTCATATATCTTCACTTTTCCATGATTATACTTTCTTCCATTTCATTTTCATGCCATTTATTAACCATTCTCCCTTGTATAAAGTATAATACGACTTTTATATTTCTTCTATTCATCATATTTTTTTAATTTCATCCTATTTTGTTCTACAGTTTGTTCGCCATTTTGGAATGCTATTTCCCATGTATCATTTTAATCATATGTTACCCCGTTGAAAGTTTAAGTATCAAACTTTTGGCAGTTGACCATTTAGCTAGGATTTATTTGGCCAATTTTAATGATTATTTTTTAGTTTCATCTTTTTGCTGCATGTGTCACTTCGCCATTAATTTATGCACATTAGAACACTCCTGCAGTAGCGATTGTTTATTGCCAAAACTTTGATAGGTCAATAAATTGGACAAAGCTCAAAGGAACGTTGCATTTCTTTGAACTTGGTCGTTGTCCTGGTGGTAATTACGAACTGTTAGAAAAATGATAAAACTTTGGTTTTTGCTCGTCTTAATTTTGGTCCTTAGTATACCCAATGAGGTTTTTCCACCAAGACTTTACCATGAATTGTAAAATATGAGTTGTAATTTTCACCTTCATACCTTATTGTTCTAGGAGTCAGCATCCTGTCCACATCTGAATGTTACACTGGCCAGGCCAAGATGTCCTATGGTAATTGTTCTGTAATTATTGATTCCATTGTCGCAGTTAACTTTTTCATTGTCACAGTTTTCATTCCTAGTTTCACAGTTCACTTTTGCATTGTCACACTTTGTATTTCCTTCGTTACAGTTTTTGTTTAATCTATGGTACAATTTGTTTTGATGCGTCTTTCAAATTTCTATAAAAAAAAATACGTAAGACGGTCGTATCTCCCATACAAATTGACTAGAAATACTAAAAATCTGACCGATTTCGCCGTTGCAAGTGACAATTACTGCGAATTACTGTTAAATTACAATTACCAATTATAAATTTACAATTACCAATTACTGCAAATTATAGAACTTCGAATTTGCCAACAAAATATGGTGAAACGCACCATGAAATATCCTGCTTCGCATTCGCCTGTTAAACAAAATAGTGGTCAAAGTGGGCAAAAATACCGATACAGTTTTGTCGGGAGAAAACAGCGAAAAAGAGAAAGAGGACCTGTTCAAAAGTGTTGGTGGCTTCGTGAAGTGTTGCTTTCGACACTATTTCTTCGCTAAATATACGAAACTATTTTTAAAAAATTCAAGAAAGACATACATGTATACTTTGAATGTCGTCGTCCGAGTTCTGCTATCTTTTAATTTCACTTACAGGGATTATTTTACAACTTTTCAGCGAGCAAATGAACTTTTGAGCTACGCCATGAAAATTGTCATTTTAGAAGAAACATTTTGCCGCCTAAAATTCCCTTCTCTGATTGGCTATTACTGTGTATCGCTTCTGAGCATCGTGGACTATGTGCGTATTGTCCACCAAGTACCTACTATGTTAACAGATGTACTAGTATGCTGCTTTTACCACCATGTATCTTTTATGGAGTCCAGTGACTAAAGAGATCAATCTTTATGTTATCATATTACTTTTCCGTGGTTCAGTTGGTACAAAAACAGCCAAATTTGTCGTAAAATTGGTCTAAATTTAGCCATAAAAAACGCTCTCCAAAACATATTCATATAGCTTCTACCTGAAAAGAAGTACACCGAAAATTTTCCCCTGAAACCCCCTCCAAAAGTATAATTCGGTTAATTCCGCTATCCAAAACGTATGCAGGTCTGCCATTAGTTCAAAAACAATAAAGTTTAACTCGTTTTGCTTTAAATAATTTTTTTTACAAAATATCACATAGAACAACAGATAAAGGCACTGAGTTTAAACCTTTTAACACTTAGAAAACTATTTTGGTGGAATTTAAGTGCTTATTTCACCGGTAGAAAGACAAAGAAGAACTTTAGGCAACTTCTAATGTGCAAAGTTTGGGTTGCAAAAATTCTTGTGGCGCTGTTGTTCAGTTCTAAATGCACTAATTTGTCTAAAATTTCTGTGGCGGATACATTCTCCAAGCAATAGAGATTCAGCAAACATAAAACAACGATATCTTTGCTTACAATTTGCGAAAAAGCGGCAGAACTAAACCTAAAAACTCGCCAGCAAGCTCTTTTTTTCGGCAACTGATTCTGTATTGCTCTCAATACCATTTTATGATGCAATATACTCAAATAAAAAGCATAACTTTATACCTAAAATATCTTTGTACGACTTCTGCTTTCTCTGCTTTGTCTTTAGTTTTCTTTTTTCCATTTCTTTTGCGGTTTTTCGGGAACTTATGTTGTGCTTTTAAAGAATGAAGTTCGCCCAAAAGATTTGGAGTTTCTCTTTCCAACGGTTTTCTAGTGTTTCCCGCTCTCTATTCTTATTTCTCATTGGTGGCATTCTATCACATGACTTTTTAAAATTGAAACAACTGCACCCTCTCTGGCCTCTCACTTTACACCCCAACGCAAGGGTATATATTTAATTTTTTCAATTGACTTACCAGCGAGCGTTGGTGGTGTAAAGGCTAGCATTGCTGCCTTCCAAGCAGTAGATCCGGGTTCGATTCCCGGCCAACGCACAGTTTTTACTCCTTTTTCTTGCCAGTGTGAGACTATTAAAATGACTGCACTATTCGCGCAAGAAAACTCCCTTGTCACTACAAACTGCGTCGATTTTCTTTAAAAAGATAACAATGCATGAGAAAATTTCTTTAGAGTATTTGAAAGATGGCCAGGGCCCTGCGAAGAAAGATTTTATGACGACCAAACGCCCCAAAATATAATTTTCATCAAGGACAATGAGCGTTTGTTGTGACACGTGACAATAATATTGCGCAATCTGACTAATCTCTAGGCTCAGAAATCCGCGTTTGGTTTATAAGTTTTATAAAAAAGATATCAAAATTGGAATAAGTTTTTGTTTTAAATGGATATATTCTTTTTAAATTTTAATGGCTTTGGACATAGAACAGTTCTGTCCCTCTAAAGTAAGCCTTTTCTACTTTCCTATGTAATTTTGAAATGTTTTGTAAATTATTAATAATTTTAAATGCTGTTCTTCATTTATACATATATTTTTCAAGACATTCTCAAAGCTGTACTACATCCCAAACTTCATAACTGAAGAAGAAGAAAAGTTCCTTTCAAAACAGGTATATCAGACTCACTTTCATGCAGGGTAACTCCCCCCCCCCCTGATTGATTCCTTGGTACTGTAGAAAAGATCAAAGCTCTGCCGAAACTTCATGGTGATTCTGGAAGGAATGTATTCCAAGACTGCACTCATCCCCCCCCCACCAAAAAATATTCAAACCCCCCAATTTATGACGACAGACAATTGAAGTTTGATAGTTCCACGTATTTTAGGTTTATGCTGCTCCAAAACCAAAATGGACATATTTATCTAACAGAAGACTTCAAAACTGGGGTAGGTATAGGTGAGGAATTGACTGTAAGCAATTAAAGTTAATGTATGAATTTTGTATTTTATTTTTTAATGTTTCAGGTGGGCTGCCACATCCTAAAGTGAGAAAATGTTTAGTAATTACTTCATGTAAATATATTGAAATATCCTGGCAAAGGTTATTGGTCATTATATGATGTATGTATTTTTAAATGATGTTATTCTTTATTTTTAAGGGAATGATTCCTGAAAAGCTCCCTTCGGTAAGAATTTCCTAGGGGCATTAAAAATACATTTAAAATTGGTGTCATCATAGATTTACTTTCATATGGGGAGAGCCCTAACACCAGTGACTAAACACCTACAATATCTTTTGCATAATTATATAGAAGTATTATTTCATCTTACAGTGGCTGACATGTTATACAGAAAAGTTAGCATCTCTTGAAATATTTGGTGGTCATACTCCCAATCATGTTTTGGTCAATGAATATACACCTGGTCAAGGCATTATGGTATTTGAAGTAAACTCTCTATCCATGTCTTGAGCAGGTTGTGAAGTAATATCACTTTTCATGGCATTCTAATTTTCTTGTTGTAGCCCCATGTTGATGGTCCTTTATTTTACCCAGTTGTAACAACAATCAATCTGAACTCTCATACGATCTTGGACTTTTATCATCCTGTAGAGGAGACTGACCTCTCAGATGTAAGTCGATATATGGTACACAGACAGGCAGGCAGACAGACAGACAGACAGACAAACAAATAGACGTACTGAGAGATTGACTGAGAGACAGACAAAGATTTTTCTGGCTTGTCAAATGGTCAAAATAAGCTTGGTACATCTTTTGTTAGGAATGTGTCAAGCAAGACGTGTCTTCATTAAACGAGCGTCATTTTATGTCATTACTACTTGAACCCAGGAGTTTAAACATTTTGACGGAGGAAATGTACACGAAATACTTGCATGGCATAGCTGAACGTGACGTAGATTTCTTAAATAGTAAAATAATCAACCTAGATTCGTGTAGACCAACTGAAAACAACAAACTAGTTCGAGATACTCGCCTATCACTGACTATACGTTTCGTTCCTAAGGTTCTCAATGTTAAATTAAGATTTGGTAAAAAATAAAAACTGGCAATGTTTTCGTAGGTCATTAGTTCTGTGTATATTACTTACACCCGCGTAAAGTTTAATTAATTCCTTGTTATTAATTGCGCATTTCTATACTGTGGGCAAATACACATGTAGCTGAATTTGTTTATTGAGAACATTCACAATCGTCCCTCCATTTTTCATTCGACTTCTTCGCATTTTTCCTTCTAATATTTTTTCTCTTTTGTTCTGTTTTTTAAAATGTTTTTCCTCTGCGACATTCGTTGCGCGAGTATTTTCCAATATTATGCATTTCTCGTGCATTTTCTTCGCTGTACCTTCTATGTTGGACACTCTCTCGCTGTTTCTCTTTGCAACATGACTGTTCTTATACGAGATTTCTGATCTTAAAGGAAGTTTTCTGGGTGTGATTAAAGTATCTGCATCATGGGTCGTAAGGTTTCGTTTTTCTTCATTCTTCAACGTACTGTACAAAGTTTTAATAGATATCTCATTTGTTTTTCTTTGTTCTTTGGTGTTGTCGTAGAATCTTGTTGGTGAATGAATTTCATTCTCTCGAGGTTTTATGCTATATCCTTGTACATATTTCCCCAGCATAGGGAACATGTTAGTTATATACGAAGCATTATTCCGATCTGTAGGCTGAGTATTTTTCAAATAATCGTTACCTTCTATAATCCATTTGTTTGAACCAGCTTTGACTTTGTTTACTCTAGCTAAATTCCCACAAACATTACGGTCTTTTTTATCCTCAAAGTACTCTCTTTCTGCTGTAATGTTTTCCAAACGATTCCGTTCACTAAGTTGTTGAATCATTTGTCGCGGAGTCATGTCATGAATTCCTTTGGTGCAGTGAGAAGTTTTGATTTTTACTTTTTTGCTCTTTCGATTGTAAGGTTTTTGTACGTACTTTTACTAATTAGCGCGTAATACAAGGTTTTCTTATTATAAACTCGTGTTGAAGATCAAAGCTGATCAAAGATAAATTGAAATCACTAGGTTACCTGGCAAGAATCATTTATCATGCCTCCACACACTTGACCATCACATAAAAATAATTTCGTATAGTAGTTAGCATAATTTAATGTTAATAAAATGCATGGAAAGGTTATTTGCAGGATACTGGAGCCATTAAATTGGCTATTATTCTTTTCAGATTTTGTGCCATTGTAATAGAATATTGATTGTTTTCCTGGACTGAAGTACTGTGAAGTTTTTTTTGAGTACTGTTTTTGAGATCATTGTTAATTTTTCTTGAGTGCGGATTTTATGAAGTAAAGAAAGCTATTAATCGACAATGGCTTAGAATAAATTGCTCAATGAATTATAAATTAATGTCTTTGGGTTTGGGTGAGGGTCAGTTTCTTCTCAGAGAAGAAAACTTGCGTGTTCAGATAAAACCTGTGATGTTGGGTAGAAGAAGAGAGAAAACACTACGATTATCCTCTCTTGTAGTGCAAGTAAACTTATGCTGATAGGTTTGTTTTTTGTAGTAAATCAACGTGTTTTTCAGGGATGAAAAACCTTTTGGGGTACCATATGTTACTCCCCCTGCCTACTTCAGTTCTTGTTGGAGAAGCAGTGATATTTTGACGCTGAGTTTTTGCCATTGAAAAACGCAAACTGTTTTTGACACCCGTACTCAAATTTAAGCCGTATGTATTTTAAACCCATGTATATGTTTCTTTTATAAAACAGGCAATTATTCTCCGCAAAAAGACCGTTCTCTATTTTACTTTCCAACTCAGAAAACCATAGAAGGACATGATGAGCAGGAAACCGGAAGTTTCTGCAAAATTCTTCAACACGAGCTGTGATTGGCTGAAAGAACAAAGAGGCGCGCCATTCATGGCACCACAACTCGTGAGGGGCGAAAAACAATTCTTCTTCGAGCAAAAACTTGATCTTTTGCTCTTTCTTACAGGCTTTTAAAAACCTGGCATTCATTAACAGACAATGATGAACAGGATAAACTCTCGGTAGTATTATGGCAAGCAATTTTATGGGCTGTTTTGGCGGCCGAAGTAAACGCAGTGAGCCGAAGAAACCTAAAATAAGATATGAAGGCATCGAAGGGGGAGGTCGTGGTTTGCATACGATGGACTGTACGGTACCAATGCCTGAAGAAAAAGAACTTAACGATATGTTCGCTGAGCTTGTGGTATGTATGAACTTTTTAGTCGTGAAAATTTTTCGAATTAAATGGCCTAATTTTTGTTGTCTGCTTCACATTTTATTGTTCTTGAATGTGGCTAATTTGCTCTGAGTGTTTTTCGAATTCCAAGTGACAATTCAGAACAAATTCTGAAAAATATATTTCCGAAGTCGCAATTTATTTTTTGCGTGGTAATTTGTGGAATGTATATTATTTAGTCATGTTATATTTTCAATTACACAGGATGAAATCATGCTGTGTGATATAATAAACTTAACAACCGTTTAGCAAGATTTTAATCTTTCTACATTCGTACTTATTGGAATGTATCTATGTCAAAACAGCTGTAAACTATGACTGTGAATTGTCTGGTATTTGAGAAGTATGTGGCAATTGAAAATTGTGTATAAATATGAATGCCAATCATTTATTAATATGTTGTAATTTAATGCATTCAAAACTTCCAACTTTTCTACATGGAATTTCAAAAGTGGCTTTGAAAAAGTAAACTTTTTGCTTGAGGAAGTATGCTGCACCACTAACATTTGAAAAACAATATTACAATACCGAAATTATTTTTGAGCCTGTTAACGAAAAGTAGGAAGTCGTAGCACAAGTTTATTTCCACATAACCAGGACAGTTTAACGTCAATCACAAAGTTCCCTCTGATAACGTGATTTAATTGTTTTAATTGTGTAGTAGATGCCAAGTCTGTTAAGTGAGGGTGTGTCAGGGCATAATATCACTAAAGAGTGTTTATGGTTTCTGCGATGAACAAGATTTAAATTTTGTTTGACATTGCTTAGCAACGTATCCTTGAACAATATTTAGTACAAGCTAGGCAAGAAGGTTTATGACCAAAAACCCTTTGAAAGTGTTATATATGCAAAACTTTGCAGCCATAAAATGCCAATTATTTTAGAGCTATCTGTTTGATATACAGAACTCATTTTAATTGTCATCTTTATATTTTCAGACAAATTCTTTTTATGTTAATTGTGTCTTAAGTGAAAATTTTCGATGTTTAGGAAGAACTTGATTTAACAGAAGAGAACAAGAAAGCGATGTTTGATCTTCCTGCTGAGAAAAAATGGCAACTATATCAGTCTAAGAAAAAAGTATTTAAGACATAGTTTCTTTGTAGTTTGTTCGTTCCCTGTCGTTGATTAAAACTTCCTGCAAAAAGGGATGAGTCATATTCTTCATATTTTTTTATTTACCTTCAATTTGATTGATTTTCAGGATCAACCAAATTCCACAGATTATCCAGAATACTACATTGATCGCATGTCAAGCTTGAATTCTGTAAGAAAATTATTATACAGTACTGGAAAATAAGAAAAAATTGTGTATTTCTTATAATATTGTCTTGTGTGTAGCTGTATTTTTCAAGAAATGAAGAAGAAATTGAAACAAGAACAAAACTCGTTGATGATTTGAAAACTGCATTAAGAACTCAGCCAATAAGGTAGAAATTAAATTGAAGTGTTTTTCACAAAAGTGTCAGGCTATTTTTTAGAGTAGTTTGCAAACTTTTTTTGGTAAATTATATTGGTATTTTTTAGTTTTGTGAACGATTTTATTGAGAAAGATGGGATGCAGTGTCTCTTGGATTTTCTCACAAAAATGGATTATGAAACTTGGTATTGTTTAGTTATTTAAAGATTTTATGAAAGTAGGGAAGTTTGGAATGGTATTCTCTGTCTTAATTGTAGTGAAAGCAAGATCCATACAGCTGTGATTGGTTGCTTTAAAGCCTTGATGAATAACTCAGTGAGTGGATACCATTGACATTTATATGTGGACACAGTTGTTGTACATGGAATATAATGAAAACCTTCATATTTTCAGCATGGCAGAAGTCATTCTTTATCTCATCCTACATGTATTAATATTATTGCACAAAGTTTGAGAACTGAAAATATCAAAACTAAAGTTTCTGGTGAGTATATTGCTAGGTCAAGACATTGTTACAAATGTATGTTAGAAAACAAACTCTGGTTAAGACTGAAAAACTACATGTTTTGAGAACATGTGTTTTGAGAATGTGAAAAGTGAGATGAATGTCTTCTATTTTTCTTAGTTTTGGAGATCTTGGCTGCAATATGTTTAGTTCCTGGAGGTCATAAAAAAGCTTTAGAGGCAATGACTCATTATCAAGCTTATGCTATGGAAAGAACACGGTTCCAGGTAAGCAGGAGACTAGAACTTTCATTTGTAGCTTACTCATATTTCATTCTTAGTTTCTTGGTGATTACACCCGAAATTTTCTGCCAATATTTTTCATTGTGTTTCAGAGCGTAATGCATGATCTTGATCGTACTACTGGAAGCCACAGAGAAGAGTTCAATTTGAAGATTGTCATCATGTCTTTTGTAAACGCTTCACTCAGATATGGCTCTGGCTCGGTGAGTTCTTACTTATCTTGTCATGTAAAAATAACTTGGATAACACCAGGAATATTCTTTGAGGTATAGATAAAATATTTTGCTTTTATATAGGATCACTTGGAGTTTCGTATTCATCTCAGATATGAATTTCTTATGCTTGGAATTCAGTCAACAATTGACAAACTAAGAATGATGGCTAACTCTAATTTAGACAGGTAAAGATTACATGATTTTTGAAATTGTCTTGTGTACATGTAGATATACTTTATTTATTTAGTTTTACTCAGATTGCATTGGATTTCTTCTTTTTGATATTTGATATGTTGCCAGACATGTTGAAAGATTCCTCTTGTTTTAGACATTTAGATTTCTTTGAAATGATGCGTCATGAAGATGAAAAAGATTTGGCCAAGTTCCTTGGTGCTGTAAGTATTCGTCTTGCAGGATTACTTGCTGCTCTATGGATATCAATATTTTGTAGCAGACTTTGAGAATTTTTTCCCTTGCAAATTGAAAGACGGTTGCAAAATTTTTGAAATTTGTAGTGGTGTTCCTACAGTAACTGTCCCAGATTTGTCCCAGGCATTAGTAGTCGATATGTATTTCGAAAGGAAACTTTTCAGCTCATAGAAACATTTTAAAATATTTTGAAGTTGTACCCTCTCTTCTTGCAGCAAACTGTTGATTTGCGAAGTTCTTCGAACATGGTGGAAGTGATCAAACAAAAGATTGGCCAAACTGAAGCGTTTCCACATTTTCTTTCCATCCTTCAACATTTCCTTCTTTTCCCTAGTAAGTATAAGTTTTGGTAATCTGTGGCCCTTTAACTTCTGAGTATGACTCTGGTAGACAGTTTCAAAGCCTCGTCAAACACCTGCCAAGAAATTTTGTTTCTCATTGCAGATGACAGCAAAGCAGCGCGTAAGGTCTGGGATCTTACTGACAAAGTGGTGCAGCAAATTAGCACGCAAAGAGAAGACGGTGAAGACCCTGATATCTCATTGCTCAACATCAATGTCAACAGCCTTCTAGAACTGTAAGAACTCGGGTGCTCAATTAGAACTTAAGCCTTGTTCTCTTATTTTCCACGTTTGAAAATCTGTTTCAGGTTAGCAGAGGATGAACAAAGAAAACGTATAGCAGATGAAGAGGGTTAGAGTTTTCCTGCTCAAGAACTAATTGAGACATACTTTAGTTTGTTTTAATTGTAATTAGAACAGTTGATTATTAGTTGTGGAATATTGAGTTCATTCTGTTTAGATTTGGAAGAAATGCAAGACAAGCTAGCGAAACTTGAAAAAAATTTGGAAGCAACAACACAAGAGAAGGTCCCGTTCCTACGCAAATTTTCACTCGTAGCTTTCAGTGTATAACTAAGAGTGTAGATTTGAAAGGCTCAAGTTTGTTTTTTTGTTTTTATGCAGGATGAAACGAATGAAGAAATGAACAAACAGAAAACGAGGTTGGATCGGGAGATAACGGAGAAAAATGAAGCATTTGAAAGAATACGAGAACTTGATGGGAAAGTCAACAGCGCTGCGACTTTGGTAAGTTCGCATCTTTGCATTCTGATCAGATCTTGTCTACATTTCTATAAGGTACTTACTCATTTCAGATTGAAGCTCATCAGAAAGTAAAAGCAAAGCTCGAGGAGATTATCAAGAAATCAGGGGAGACGATCCCTGAAGATTGCACCGTTGAACACTTCGTGAAGACCAGCAGTGGTAACCCTCCGGATATACCGAACCTTGAGCCTTCTGGAGGGGCACCCCCAGCACCTCCTTTAGGAGGACTACTTCCCCCTGGAGCTCTGCCTCCCCCAGGTGGAGTACCACCGCCGCCACCATTACCAGGAGGGGTACCTCCTCCACCTCCTCCTCCTGGTGGTATACCAGGTAATAAAAATGAGCAGAAGGATTTCTTTTTTATCTGAATTATGTACATTTTGCAAAGGCCTGGCAGTAAACAATTATTTACCTACGTACTAAACTTCCGAGTTCTCCGTTATCCCACTAGGTCCCCCACCGCCGCCCGGACCTCCAGGTGCCCCTGGTTTACCTGGAGCTCTACACAAGAAAGTTGATAGAAAAGTTCCAAAACCCTCACAACCTCTCAAGTCTTTCAATTGGTCCAAATTACCTGACGTAAGTTGCGCTTGGTTTACTTTGAATGAAAATAAAACCGTCTCGTACCCAGGCTCTTAAGTAGAAGGACTCATGACGTTTCTATTTCAGACGAAAATCAAAGGGACAGTTTGGACCGAGATTGATGACTCAAAGGTAACACTTTGTATTTTTGAAATGAAAAATCGTAGATAAAATATCTTACATTTATTACACTTTTGTTTGTTTGCCAATTGTCAGGTTCATGAAGTGATGGACTTCAATGATTTCGACCGAATGTTCTCAGCTTATCAGAAGAACGATCAGGTTAGTTAAGCACATGTTGTGACTGACAGTTTTATTAGAAATGTTTTGGTTTTATTGATTTTGTTTGTTATTATAGAAAGATGGAGGGGAAGATCGGTTTTCATCGCAGACAAAAAATAAAGAACTTTCGCTCATTGACAGTCGTAAAGCGCAGGTATGGTTGACCAGGGTATTGTTTTCTGTAGTATAGTGTCATAAAAAGGTTTTTCACAGGGAATACCTGAATATGGTGTATCTAGTATTCAGAGAGGTGAAGTGTTTGAGTCATGTGAGAGATCTTAGATTGTTGTTTCTTGTAGAACTGTCAAATTTTGTTGTCAAAATTAAAGACATCAAACGAAGATCTAGCCAAAGCTGTTCTCTCTATGGACAAAGAAGGCGAACTCTCTGTTGAAATGTTAGAACAGGTGAGTAGTCTGACCTGAAAGTCTTTCTCCCGTAAATGAATAACGATCCAGTGATGGCCATCCTAATTGCCGATCAATGTTTTTGTCTAGTTGTTGAAGTTTGTTCCGACGCCTCAAGAGAAGAATTTGTTGAATGACCATAGTAAACAGAAGGATCAGTTTGCAAAAGCAGACAGGTTCTTGTATGAAACGAGCAGGTAGGATGGAGTTTGTGCAATTGTATGAGGCTGCGTCTCTTTAATTTGTGAAAGTAATGTTTCTTGAAACATTGTTTATTTCCCAGAATTACCCACTATGAACAGCGTTTACAAACATTGTACTATGTCAAACGTTTCCCGGAAAGAATGGGTGATATTAAGCCGAAAGTAAAAGGTACAATAACCTCGTGAGATACAGCTTTCTATTGACTGTCCAAGGTGCTCTTTTAGTAAGAGATCGGTTTTCATGCCTGTCTTTTTCATCGTTAGCGGTGACTGAAGCTTCAAAACAAGTGTTCCGCAGCAGAAAATTCCGAGATTTGCTGGAAGTGGTTCTGGCGTTTGGTAACTATATGAATAGAGGAGCAAGAGGAAATGCCGCCGGTAGGAAAAACGAACCCTTGGAATTGGAGTTGATCTGGGAAATAATTACAACAATCTTTTTTTTTCAGGTTTTAAGATCGCGAGTATCAACAAGATTATGGACACAAAGTCAAGTTCCAATACAAAAATTAATTTACTGGATTATTTGATAATTTTACTAGAGCAAAAGGTCAGTTGAAGTTTTCTTTTCAAAACTTCATTTTGTTTTTGTTTGAGAATATTTCTTTTCTTTTGTAGTTTCCAGCAATACTTCGATTGGAGGAAGAGATGGGTGACGTCAGAACTGCTGCAAAAGTCAGGTGAGGAAATTGACTTAAAGTTTTCTTGCGGTAGAATAATGAATGAGTCTCACACACTGTGATTACTTCTCTTTAGCTTGCAAGACTTGGAAAAAGACATAAAAACATTTAAAACAGATCTTAAAGGTGTTGAAAAGGTAACATTGACTCTTTAGAGGCTAATTATCAATTCCTGTTCTAATTGCAGCAGCTAATTCCAATTAGCTTTCCAGTTATCGCAAATTTGTTATTCTAATTTCCAATGTTGCTATTCTCCTTCAGGAATACGAGTATCAGTGTAAAAAGAAAGACAAAAGTATTGGTGATAATTTTGTGCAAGACACTGGCGCCTTTCTTACGGCTGCTAAATCCTCTTTCTCAGAATTGGATGATTTCTGGAAAGACATGAAGACCAGGGTAGGTTTCTTGTAGCAATACGAGAGGACATATTATCGTTGAATTATTGTTTACGAGAAATACTGTGTATTTTATCTAGTATGAGAAATCAGTAACTGCGTTTGGCGAAGACACCAAAACGATCACATCGGATGCATTCTTTGGCATTTTTAACACGTTTTTGATTTCTTTTGCTGTGAGTAGTATGTTTAATGTTTCGCAGATGTGCTTTCACTTGTCTTGAACGTTTTGTTTCAACATTTAGGAGGCAAAGAACGAAAACGAAAGGCGAAAAAAGAAAAAATTGGAAGAAGAAAAGCGAGCAAGAGAACAAGCTCAGGTTATTGGTTTGAAATTCAACGCTCCTTGACCCACGATTCACGGCGTTCACTTGCGATCTTCGACCGATTCATTGGCTCATTCTGTATTTTATTGTTTCAGCAAAAAGAGCGAGATCGTCAAAAGAGTGTGGCGAAGAAAATTGCGAGTGGTGCAAAAGAAAGTGCAGAAAGCAAGAGAGCAGACTCTGGAAGACGAGGAGAATTTGATGATTTGATATCTGCTTTACGAACTGGTGATGTCTTTGGTGATGACGTTAAGAAATACGGAGGACGACGAAAGAAGCCTGGGGAGAAGTCAGGAATCAGTGTGGAAAACAGAGAGAGAGATTCGAAACTCTGAGTTTTCAAAAGTGGGTCTTTGGTCACGTTTGTATTTAATTGTACAATATTTTCAAGGATAAGTCCCAACAGCTTTTGTCACAAATGCCCGAATGGCAAAATATTCTTCCAGTAACAACCAGTAACTTATACCAAAGAAAAACATGTCGATTTACTACAAAATTCAAGGTCAAAATTTACAAAATCTTTGATATTATAAACAAGATATTTTAAGTATTATAATTGTACAAATATTTTAACGGTAACGTTTTTGAGACGCTTGAGTTAGTATAGTTTGAGTTGGTTAAGTGCAATACAGCGATACTATTAAGACAATATTGTATAATATAATTAGTTGTGGTGTTTTAAAATTGACGCTGGGGCTAATTGTTTGAAATGTAGAGAAAATATAACAAGAACAGTGTAATGATAGAATAACTAACATTCACCTGGCGTATGTTTCTTTGGAATGGTCATTTGTGACCATTTCGTCGGATGAACTTCGGTGCAAAGTCGGGAAAAGACGGCCGCATCGAGGCACCGTTAATTCTAGGGATGGGCGATACCAGCTTTTTCAAATCGATACGATACCACTTCGATTACCAAGGCTTTTTAGCGGTCTCGATACCAAACTTCGATACCGATACCTGTAGATATGAACGGCGCGGCAAACATCTGTGGAATTGTTTTGTGACCGTAGCAATACTATACCGTAACGAGCATTAATTAAAACTTCGCTTCAAACATGAAGTTACATAATCACGTGCACTAAACTTCCCAACTTACAACTGAATAATTTATACACTAAAATTGTCAACGCAAAAAATTTCATTAATATAAACAAGGAATACTAAAGGATTCACATTTTCATCACGTTTTTCTAGAAATCGAAAGCTCTACATTTACAAAAGTTTTACAAGCATACTTAGTGCACGCTTTTTGCGTATGTACGCAGGCCATAAATAGCGCAGGCTCAGTATCGAAACTATCGAAGAAACGACATTTCATCACATGCATGGTACTTTTAAAACATCTTCAAAAGACGTAAAGACAAGGGATAAATATAGCTTCAAAGATGGAAAAGTTACCGTAGGACAATGGTATGTGAACCAACTACAATTTTTTTCATTATTGTGTTCATTTGTAGTTAAGTATCGAGCTAAAATTCTGTACTTTGGTAGTCCGAATTCACTGGAAAATTCAAGACCTTTCCATACTATGCAAATAGTACAAAGAATGTCAT
>JAODVQ020041402.1:0-19706 GCA_025400075.2 Phenganax stokvisi
CACGCTGGTAACGTTACCACAGTCACACGCATTGCACGTGCACGGCACGTCACTTAAAAGGGTAACGTTACCTTCCGGTCACAATGTGTGACGTCACTTCCGATCCTATATGGGGGGGCTAATACTACTCTTGCACTTTGAGTTTACGTGCGTCACTCTTACGTCGAATACTGCTGTAGCTCTGCAAAATTAGAAACTGTCGGCCTTCATATCCAACCGCACTTCTGGACTGGTAATGGCGGATCTCAGGTCAGGTACGTAGCTACGGGGGTGCAAGAGGGTGCGGTTGCCCCCCAAAGAAATTTCCAGAGTTGTTTGAAGAATTGAAGTATCGCTTAAATATGTCAAATCCCCTATAAAACCGATAAGTTTAATATCTTATGGAAAATATTTTTTGCTGACCATTCTGACTTGTTCGTGTAACGTTATGCCAAGTCTAAATGCGACAACATGAACTAGATTCTGGATCGATTGCGTGGATAGAAACGAAAATTGCTGGCGTCAAAACTGAAATTTTATTACTACAGTTACTTTAAGAATAAGTTGTTTAAGAGCTTTTTCGAAAGGTAAGTGATGTTTTTTTTCTTTTTATTCCTTTTGCTTTTGGCGCAGTGTTATAAGATAAGATAAGATAAGATAAGTTTATGGAACCCTTTGCAGTTATGTACAAAGTACAGAGCTGAATTAGCAGGTCTACACTATTACAAATCATCAAATTATTTAAAATACAATAGTATCTAAACATTAAAACTATTACTATTTATATAAAGCATGTTAGTAGTATTTAAAAATAAAGAGGTCAGAACACAGCTTCGTTCGACAGTACTGTTTATCGTTAAAAAGATAAAAACTCTGACTGCTACCATTTCGTAGGTTGTGGTCATGGTCTCTATCATGTGGGTGAGGCAGCAATGGATGTAATAGGTGGTTTGGGTTCTTAAGTTTTCCCATATACTGTTTGCATAATTTTTCGCGTCTTGTTTGTAATTTCTCCACATTAAATGTTTTTAAATGTTCATCATAATTTTCTTCCTCCGGTTCAATAATTTTAAAAGCTCTCCTTTGCACCGATTCATCTTTTTGTGAGAGGTATTCAGGAATTGTCTGCCAAACTGGTGCAGCATATTCTAATATTGATCGAATAATTGTAAAATTGACCTTTAACATGCTATCTGTTCCAACACCGGCTTTACGTAGTACATGCAAGGCAAATATCTTTTACTTGCTCTTGCATGTATATAGTCGACGTGCTCTGTCCATTTTAAATCATCTGTTATGATGATTCCAAGAAGTTTATATTTCCTAACTTTCTCAATAACGGTATTACTTATAGTTATAGGTCTCAGAACCATAGTGTTATGCTCTAGAGGGTTTATTACCATCTCTTTGCACTTCTTAGGGTAGAGTTTTATATGGCTGTTTTCAGGGAAGTCATTAAAGTTATCTGCTAGTATGTTAGTTACGCTGATCGCATTCCTTGGGATTATTTTTAAAGACGTTGTGTTATCCACGTACTTTGTTCTTAGTTTCCAGTCTGCCAGGAGATCGTTAGTCATTACAGAGAACAGTACTACACCCAATTTTGTTCCTTGCGGTACTCCACCGTTAGGACTTTTCTGATCAGGTAGTACTCCAGCTGTTCGACCTGCTTGCAGCCTATTAAGAAGAAATGCTGATATCCAGTGTCTAAGGGTAGGATGTAATATAAATTTTCGAAGATTTCCCATCAGTATGTTATGGTCCACTCGGTCGAAACCCTTAGAAAAGTCAGTAAAGAAAATCCGGGCTGTATTGTCTCCTTATCGATTGCCTTGAAAATGGGTTGGAGAAAGCTTATTAATGCGTCAGTTGTTGAGAGGCCCTTTCGCGCAAACTGACGTTTATCGATCTTCCCATCTAATTGTGGTAGGAAATGTTTGGCTGGATTTTAAATTTTAATAGCTGAATTATTTGACTAATCATGGGTTACATTTCTTTCTTTCTTGATCATTTGCAACGCGATGACTATTTCTTCTTGCCAGATACTGCTTAGTGACCTGAAAGAAAGGCTGTCCAATTTTGATTTGACAAAGTGGTAGAATATGCTATGGATTTGAGTGAGAAATATGAGTTACACACTTTTGACGTGAGAAGTGCTAGTAGACAACGATGTATTCCTGAAAGACTAAAAGACACTTATGTAAAATAGCACTGTTGAACACCAACATTCTTCAAACTTAGAAGAACTTACTACTGTCCTACGCCGAAATCTTGGCAAGATCTTGGCAAAACTTGATGCCCGGTTTGGTATACAGACCAATTAGGCATCATGAATGCTGCTTCCTGTTGTTTACCAAGCTCCCTCAACTTTCTTGACAAACAGGAACTGAATAAGTTGTTGCTTCTGTACCATCTAGATATACGTGATTATGAAATAGAAGTTTTTCGTTCATTTGTTGCCAGACATGACAGTAGAAGGATTTTGGAGGTTTCCAGCACATGCTGACTCAGCAATTTTAAAAGGTTCTTCATTGAGGAGGTATTTTTTCACCTTATCTCCCCACCTCCTCCAACAAAAAATTTTCCTCGCAAGAAAAAAATTTTCACTACCTCATCCAAAAAAAAGAAAAAATCTCACTACCACCTCGCAAAAAATCAAACTACCTCCTTCAAAAAAAACATGACTATTACTTCACAAGAAATCACACTACCTCTTTCAAAAATGATTTAGTATATTTTACTATTATGTCTCATAACCATGGCGTAAAAAACAATATTTTTTTTGACTCAAAAATTTTCTGTATAATAAATGAACGAACGTAGTGATCCGCAAAACGTAAATATTCAAGAAACTTTACTAAAATTATCTTCCGCAAAAGAAATTAAGTATATGCAATCGTATATTAAAAAAGCCTCAGAAAAAGCCTTAGAGCAGATTTTTCAAGACTACAAGCGAGATCAATTAAATAAGACAAACAATATGCTTACGGATGTGGTGATTGGAAAATTTTCCGAACTTAGGGAGCATCTCAAATTAACCCAAAATGCCACACAAATAGGTAGAGAACTTTCCAATAATGAACCATTTCATCAAGATGTAAAATTATTTTTAGACTATATCACACTATATATTCTGCTGATTGGAATCTTTTCAGGAAGTCTTATTGTAGGTAAACATGTTTCTAACACGAGTAAAAATATTAATAATAAAGAATAATGTTCACCACAAGAATCACCTCAGACATCGATGGAGAGCAAAGGAAGTTTGGAATCTTAAACGAGATTTCTAACCGTTTTAAAAATAATATCGTTCCAGAAAAAATGAAAAAATGAGCAAAGATCCAAATGAAGCAAATGGTGCTTATGCGCCTTTTTATATGATTATCGTAAGCATGACTTTCTCTGGAAAAACATATTATTTACTAAAAATTTTAGAACAAAATTATTTAGGCTATTTTGATTATATTTTTTAAATATGTCCCACCTATGAATGGAACAAAACTTATCAAAATGGCCCCTATGATAAAGATGAAAATTTTATAGTTGTTAGTTGTGATCAAGATGATGTAGAACCTTTTTAAAGGCAAATTGTAGGATTTGCAAAGAGAGCAAATTCTTTAATTATTTTAGATGATATAGCAGCAAGTACTTTAGTGAAAAAACGCTCTTCAGAACTTGTAAAATTAGCATTTTCCGCAAGACATTACGGACTTTCCACGATAGTCATTACTCAAGAATTAACATTCATAGCAAAACCATATCGAGAAAATATTTAGAGACTTGACACATTTTATAATCCAACTAGGAGAGACATAGATCTTATTTTTGACGATTATTTAGGACATTTGTCTAAGGAAGAAAAATCTGAGATTCGTGAAGCTTTAAAAAATAAAAAATATGCAAAATTAGAAATCTCCCTAAGATATCCTTACGAATACTCTGTAAATTAAGAAAAAAAATGTATAACTTTTTAAGTGTTATACATCTAAGATCTTTATTCAATCTTCCACACTTTTTTTTGTTTTGTACTTTTAACATCCGTAGTAAAACTATTATTATGGTCAAAATGTGTATTAAATCTAAGATTAGTCCCATTTTTTCCAAGTCTAGAAGTACATCCACAAGACTTATTAATTTTTACTTCTTTAATCATTTCTCCAGGATTATTTGGACCTGGAACCATTTTTTCAGTTCTTTCTGTACGAGTAATACAATTTCCCATTTATTTAAAGACCTCTACGCTCGTTTTAATAATGCACATTCTTGATCGTTCTATTTTTAAAATTAACCAATCCATCACTGACTACAAATATGTAGCACATTAACGCTCGTGACCTTTTTGTGATTTTTAGTAATACCCCATTTTTTTTAACAATGTGCTGGAAACTTTAAAAATCAATTTTATCATTAAAAAAAACATAATAATAAAGAGATGACTAATTCATGAAGAAAATCTAAGTTACAGACTATTATTACTATTTCAAATGAGATTTAAAAACTAATTATAAGACGAAAAAGGCACTATTAAATCATTTAGATAATAATAAGAAACAGATTAATGAGCAAATTAAACTACGCAAGTTAACATTAAGACATATGCAAGAAAAACAAATATTTCTCCGAAAAAAAACTCCCTTAGATCGTAGAGGATTAAATAAATGAAAGAAGCCAGTTATTCAATCTATTTCTGACTTAAAACTAAAACGAAGACAAGACATTTTCGATTTAAAAAAATATGTAAATAAGGGTGATATTATATCTTACATAAATCCAAGATCGAAGAGACTTCAAGAAGATTTCCCACAAATTAACCAAGAAAGATCAGCTCTAGATGGTAAGGTTGTTGTTTACGTGATAAGCGATATTAAACAAAATCTTGGTATCATCGAGTTTTTATTCAACAATCGTTCGAATATTGTAAGTTTCACAAAGAATAATTTAATTAATCGTAAGGTACAACTGAATCTTAAATGTAGAATGAAGAAAATAGATCCATTTACTGGTCAAGAATTAGATTGTGATAATACACATATAAGATCTAAACAAGTTGTTATCCTAGAAGGATCCGATGTAGATTATGAAGTTCATATGATGATAAAGAAAATGTTAGATTCCTTAGTTGAGTATCCAATAAAAGGATCAGGATGGCAATTTGATAAGATTATAAAGATGGAGATAATCTCTACCAAGTATAATCCCATAATGGGTTCTTCTTTTGTTCCTACTCTGAAGTGGATTAAAGATAAGAATGCTATTATTAACCAAAAAATGAAGATGATGAATGTTTTAAATGGGCGGTGACCATTTCAATTTTTGGTGGCGACCAGAAAAATCTTAATAAAATTTCAAATTTTATTAAAGAAAGAATTAAACTGGTCTAAAACTAATTTTCCTATGCGCCTATCAGATATTAATAAGTTTGAGAAAAATAATCCTAATATTTGTATAAATGTTTTTGGACATCAAGACAACACCATAATACCTCTTAGACTTTTGGAGTGGTCTTCAGGACATGTTGTAAGACTCTTATTGTTAAATGATAAACATTATACTGTTATAAAAAATATGAGTAGACTTATAAAGAGGCAGGTGACTAAGAAGAAGAATAAGATTTATATTTGTGATAGTTGTCTTAATTATTATGGAAAACAAGATCTTTTAGATAAACATTTAAAATATTGCAGTCTTCATGATCCTGTAAGGAAGATCCAGATTTATTGAATTTAAGAACTATCAACATCCAACTAGAGTCTCCTTTGTGATTTACGCAGATTTTTAGTGTTACATGCATCCGACTGAAAGAAAAAAAAGGAAAAAACACCATTCTTTATTAAGAACATATTCCAAGTGGAATTGGAATTTATGTTAAAAGTTTTGATGAAGAAGTATTTAATTGCAGATTAATAACACACTTGGATGATGGTAGAGATGTAGCTCAAGTTTTTGTTAATGAGCTTGAAGATATTATTAAAGAACTTTATCATCTATTTAAGTTTTCAAAAAATATTATTTTAACAAAAAAAGATCTGAAAGACTTCAACAATACGAAGTCGTGTTATGTGGGTAAAAAAGAATTTGACCCTAATGAGGAAAGAGCAGACTTAATTAAAGTAACAGATCATTGTCATTTTACGGTGAAATATAAGGGAGCTGCTCATCCAAAGTGTAACTTACTTTTAGAAAAACCAAAATTTATTCCTGTTTTCATCCATAACTTAGAAAATTACGATGCTCACTTATTGATAAGAAACTTAGGAGTTTCTGAGGGTCAAGTTAATTGTATAGTAAGATCAGATGAGAAATATATAAGTTTTACCAAGGAAGTTATCGTAGATACATTTTTAGATAAGAAAAAATTAAAGAAGAATGTAAAACATAGTTTAAGATTTTTAGACTCCTCTAAGTTTATGTCGAGTTGTCTTAACTCTTTAGCTTCTAACTTAACTAATTTCTCCAACTTAGAATCATGTTTTAAAGATCCATGTCAAAATAAACTTTTAAAAAGGAGGGGAGTACTTTCTTACGATTGTGTGGGTAATAAGGAAAAATTACAACAAACGAGTCTTCCTTCTCATGATGAGTTTTATTCGATGTTGAATGAAGAACATATTTCTCAAGAGGATTATTCTCATGCTGAAAAAGTTTGGAATCAATTTAAAATAAAATCCTTAGGTGAATACCAGGATCTTTATCAAAAAACAGACGTATTATTATTAGCAGATGTAATGGAACAATTTAGATATGTATGTATGAAGAATTATGATTTAGATCCAGCTTGGTATTATACATCACCAGGTTTATCATAGGATGCTCTTTTAAAAAGGCTAATATTCAACTCGAATTACTTCACGATCAAGATATGCATCTTATGATAGAGGCACGAGGAAGAGGTGGAGTGTCCATGATTACTAAAAGAAAATCTACCGCTAATCATAAATATTTAAAAGATTACGATTCATCCAAACCTTCCATTTTTATTCAATATCTCAATGCAAATAACTTTTATGGATGGGCGATGACGCATAAGTTACCCATGGTTTTACCCATGGTTACTTCATGGTTTTAAGTGGATGAATAGAGAAAAAATAAATTTTGGGGAAAATCTTTGTGAAGATAAGGGTTGTATTTTAGAAGTAGATCTAGATTATCCAGATCATCTTCATCTTTATCATAATGATCTTCATTAGCTCCCCAAAGAGCTAAAGAGAAATTATTGTCTACTTTAGGTAATAAATTTAATTACGTAGTTCATTATTCTGCTTTAAAGTATTACTTATCTATAGGTCTCGTGTTGAAAAAAATTCATAGAGGTATTCCATTTAAACAATTTTCATGGATGGAGTCGTATATAAGGCAAAACACTGAACTTAGAATAAAGTCGAAAAATAAGTTCGAGAAGGATTTTTTTAAACTTATGAACAATGCAGTATATGGAAAAACTATGGAGAATCTTAGAAATAGAGTAAAAGTTCAACTTGTAAATAGTCCAGACAAGGCGCAAAAATTGTTTAATAAACCATTTTATAAAGATTGTAAGATATTCGAGGAAATCTTATTTTGATTCATTTGTATAAGAAGAAATTAATACTAAAAAAAACCATCTATGTGGGAATGAGCATCTTAGATATTTCTAAACTTAATATATTTAACTTTTATTATGACTTCATACAACAAAAATATGGAGATGAGGCAAGTCTAATATTTACCGATACAGACTCTCTATGTTACGAAATTAAGACTGAAGACTTTTACAAAGATATTTCTCCAGACGTAGAGACTTGGTTTGATACTTCGAAATATCCAAAAGTCATCTGAGAGGTATTCCAATGGGGAAAAATGCAAAAGTATTAGGTCTTAATAAAGATGAATGTGGTGGAGAATCTTTAAAGCAAATTATTGGATTAAGATCTAAGTGTTCTAGTTATATTATGGTTGATAATAATAATAATATTAAAAAATGTAAAGGAATTAAGAAATCTGTCATTAAGAATAATATTTCACATCAGGATTATGTTTATGGTTTAGAAACAAGAAGAGACGTTTTACAAAGAATGAGTATTATACGCTCTCATGATCATAAACATTATCTAGAAACTATTAATAAGGTGGGTCTTACCTCAACTGATGATAAAAGAATCATCTTAAAGGATGGAATCCACACCTTAGCTATTGGTCATTTTAAAACTAGAAATACCACCAATGTGATCTAAAAAAAACTCTAAAAAAAATATCTAAAAAAAATATCTACAAAAAAAACTTACTTAAAAAATGTATAACTTTTTAAGAGTAATACATTTCTAAAATAAAGCTTTGCTGCTAAATTATTTTTCCTAATATCCATTCTCCTAAAATTCCAAAAATTCCCACTACGATATGTTGATATTCTTGAAATTCTTTACTAGGTTTATAATAATTTTCTAATCTAGATTGTGGAGTCCACTCTAGACGAGTTGAGTTTAAGCATTGTTTTTAAGTTTTTGTAGATTTTTATTAGTAGTATTAATATCTCTATTAGCATCAGAAAGTTCTTGTCTAAGATGCGATTCTTTATTTTTTCGAGCAACTTCTTTTTTATGCCATAATTCTTTATCTTTAGCAAGTTTTTCCATAGCTAGATTATGTCTATTCATTTCTTTCTCATATCCAGAATGATTTAATTTACTAAACAAAAATCCAGCTCCAGCAAAAGCAAAAGCGTTGAAAACTCCTCCAACTACAATAGAAGCCATTTATTTTATTAATTTTTTTTAAACTCAAGCTCACTTTGTTCGTATTCGCTTCGCTCATTTTTCAATTTTATCTGGAATTATTTTTTTATCTTTGAGATATTTTACTAATATAGATCCTAATATTACAGCTCCAGCTAGTCTTAAAGTTCCTTGAATAGATTGAGGTGTTCGTAAAGGTTCTCCTAAAACTTTTTTACTCACCATAGAAACTCCTACAGCACTTAAAGTCAATATTCCAGCATCATAAATTTGATTAATATATGGTTTAGTACTCATTTATTATTAAGAAAAAAAAAACTTAAATTTTTCCTCTAATCAAAACTGAGAAGTATAAGTTTTTCTTTACTTGGTTCATCTTTACTTTTTAAGTCTTCATTGTTACTTGGTTCCTGTACAATATTGTTTTTTAAGGAGTTCTGTGGTTTATTTTTAATGTATCTGTAGAAAATTACACCTACTCCAAGTATGGAAATTATTATGGAATACAAAGTCGGAATAAATGATGTAAACCCTACAGGAGAAGTCTCACTAGAAGAAGAAATATTATTTTGAAATTCCTCCAACTTCTTTTTCTTTGCTTCTTTAGCTTGTTTAGAAATTTGCGCAAGTTTTTTTCCAGCTTCTACTTTTCGTGGATCTTTAACTTTTTCTTGCGTAGTAACTATATTCGATTTGATTGGATGTTGCGTATTATTAACATTCATTTAATTAGATAAAAATAATTTTTACTGAGTTTTTACTTAAATAAGTCTTAAGGAAGTCTTAAGTAAGTTTAAGATGTACTTGAACTACTAGCGATCTTTGATCGTTTTACTGTGTTTTTACTTAAAAATGGACCATGTAAGTTTAAATAATTTAAGATGTACTTAAAACTTACTCAAAAACAGACCAAGTAGAAACATAGAAGATTATAAGTAGCTGTATTCGCTTCGCTTGACTTGCTAAACGCTCATATCCACAATTACTGATATGCAAGACTCATTATTTACAGAGACATTTGTTGTTATTTTTTGAAATATCACAGACATCATTTTTATCTCGTGAGTTTGTGGATGTTTATCTTTAAGAAAAAAACTTGTTTCCAATGGAACGATAAAGTTATTAGAGAATGGTATGGAGTTTTGAACGTCAAAATCTACTATTTCGTATGATTTTATAATGTTATTAACTACTAATAAGTTTAAAACATATTTTAAACTAAATTTGGGTAATGCAGCATCTGTATCAAAGGTATGTTTAACCAATGTTATTTTTGTTTCATCATTAATCATTCCTGGTAAATGAATAATACTTTTAGGATATCCTCCACTAGGATTTACAGGAGTTCTCCACATGGACGTAGGATTTTTATAATAAAATTCGTATAAAAAAGATCTATGGGTTTTTAAAGATCTTATTCTCGATAGTTTATTTACAGATAATTGTCGATTTGATAATATAAGAGTATTATTAGATGAAATATTTGTTTTATTTGCTGCAATGTCAGATTTATTAGAAGAAATATTATTATTAATAGAAATAGCAGAAGCCTTTAATTTATCTATTTCATTTTCATACAGGTTAAGATGAGTTTGGATCGCCTGCAACTTACTCTTAATCTTATCTTGACTATTTTCGATTTCTTTAATATTATTATAATTAATTTTTTCATATCCAAAATACATCGCCATTTATTAAAAGAAAACTTTTTTGATTTTTCCTATATAAGATATTTTGCGGTTAAGATTCCACCTAATAGCATAACTATTGAGACTTCTAAGAGATTAAAGTCTTCAGAAGGAATTTTTGGAGGAATTTTTGATATCTTAGACTCTTTAGGAGGAATAATTTTCGAAGGAGTTTTTGGTATCTTAGACTCTTTAGGAGGAGCTACGCGATTAACATTATTATTTTTACCAAATTTCATCTCACCTGTTAAAATATTATAATGTATAATAATAATAGAGTTATAATATAATAATATAGTTAAAATATTATTATATCCTTCCATAGGTTTTTCTAAAATAATCATACTAGAAGGTATTAAAATAATTCCAGAACCTATCATCATATTTAAGACCACATTAGTATTTTTTATAGCCGTTCTCATGCTAGAAATAGTTACTGTAGGATCATCTTGAATAATAGTGTCTTTAACTAATTTACGAAAAACATCTTGAGTTTGAAAACTTTTAGCACCTTGATTCACAATAGACCACCTCGTATTAGCTTGAGTTCCTAGAATACTATAAACATAAGACTCTACAGCTTCTTGTAATGATTTTTGACCTAAATGCGTTAAACCATCTGAAGATTTTTTAATAAAGAGCTTCCAATCATCATCAGATCAATTTACTATTCTAAAAGCAGCCTTATAGATAATTTTTGAGATTAAAAAATTATACTTACTATCTTCTGAATATCTTTCGGGGTGTTTATAAAACATTTTTTTTAAAGAGTCATAGTTTGTGATAAGTTTTGCAAATTTTGGATAATCCTTAAAAAGTCCTTTTTTAAAACTTGGTTTAACAAGGATTTTTTTCTGGATTAATTTTAAGACATTTTTTGTAACGTAAGGGGTTAGTTTTTCTGAATAACGTAAAAATCTTGCCATATGATAATAAAAATAATATTTTGTGATGGAGTGTATATTAGGTTGGCTCAGACTTGCTGAGCTCATATTCATATGTTCTATACTCATACCTCCCAAATAACTTATAACATAAGCAGATAATAAACTCGTAAAATAAGGGTAATTTATGTAGTCAAATTTCGCTTTACGGATATCTTGAATGTCATCTTTATTTTCATAGTTCGTGATTAACTTGGGAAAATTACACATAAAGCTATCCTTTTCATTAACGTAGAAACTTATTTCGTTAACATCTAATTTTAAATTATCGTCTTTTAACACTAATCCTTTTAAATTTCTGTAATGATTCCATATCTAAGGAGTACAAAAAAGATCACCTGCGGTATCTAAAGACTTTCTCCATTGTGGATTATTTTTAAAATGAGAAGTATTAATACTATATCTATATTTTGAACTTGCGTTATAATATATTTCATTGATAAGATTAAGATCTTTATCTACTTTACCTTCAAAAGCAAATATATTGAGATTAGCATTTGGATATTTTTAAAAAAATCTTTGTTTTGCTTCAGACTTATCCTAAGATCTGATTAATTTCATAGCTTGGTCAAATTCTCTTCCATAATATTTTTTATACATATCATTGAGCTGAGGAAAAAGTCTATCTGTGGCGACTTCCATTTATTAAAAGTTTAAATGATTTTTTTAAATTTCAATAAATGAACACAAACGAAGTGAATAAATTAACCGTATTTGTAGAAAATGGGAGTAAAGAAATTTTTTTAGATAGAAATATTAAAATCCCACTTGGAGGTAGATTATTTGTAAAAACAGCTACTATTTTTTGGAACTACAACAATATTAAGAACAAATATAAGACTATCTCCATTGGTTCAAAAAAGTAGAGCTCGATGTGGGACATTATACTTTTAATAATATTATCGATATTTTAAAATCTGAAGGTGAACAACTTGAAAAAACGAAAGACAACCATGTAAAGATTTTTCATAAGGCGGAGTCTTTAATGTTATATCATTTTGGTGAGATTTTAGGATTTCCTCTTAATACGGGTATAAATCCTAATACTTGGACAAAGAGTGAATCTCCCGCCGATATAAATCTTGGTCTTAGATATATTATGGTAAATTGTGACGTCGTAGATAAGTCTAAAAACTTTATGGATGGAAAATTTAGTTCCACATTAGTGACTCTTCCCATTACTACACAGCAACGTTTAAATGGTTCCATAACAAGTTATAAAGATATAGAAAGTTCTGTTTTTTAAAAGATGGCGCCTATAATAAGTCAAAACTTTAGTATAAGTACAAATGTAGGTAATATCGACATAGGATCCATATTATTAGAGATTTACTTATAGGAATCGATTTTTTTTGACTCGCTACGCTCGTGCTCACTACATTTTCTTTTTTTTTCATAATAAATGGATAAGAAAGATAAAAATGTTTTTAAAAAAGAACAAGAACTTAGAAATCTCTATTATGATCCTAAGTCTGGTTATATTGGGGTAGAGGCACTTTATAGAAAAGCATTAGAAAATAATTTATATATTTTTAAAAGCAAATCCGAGATTGGTTAAAAACTCAAGATGTTTACACGAGATTTAGACCCATCGTGACAAAAAAATAAATTTAGTATAACTTATGTGAATGATCTTGGTGAACAATTACAATTAGATCTAATTTATGTGGGTAAACTTCGTTCTAAAAATAATGATTATAATTGGATCCTTGCTGGGGTGGAGGTTCTATCTAGATATGCTTTTGCAATTCTTGTGCGTAAAAAAGATACTAAAAGTATGACGGAGACTGTTGGTGAATAATTAGAAAAATTTAAGTCTAGGTTTAAAAATTTCCAAACAAGATACAATTCGATGAAGGTAAAGAATTCTACAATGTGGGGGTAAAAAGTGTATTACAATCTCATGATATAAAATATTTCTCCACACATTCTGATAAAAAGGCTGCCGTAGTAGAAAGATTTAATACGACTTTAAAAAATATAATGTGGAAATATTCTTACTCCGAAAAAACTAATAAGTGGATAGATGTTTTGGATCAATTTGTTTATACTTATAATAATAAAAAACATAGTACTATCTTGATGAAACCTTCTGATGTAAATAATAATAATTCTGATCAAGTTTTGTTAACTTTGTATGGTGATTGGACAGGACAATTTCCACTACCGCGTTATAAGATTGGACACCGTGTTAGAATAAGTAAGTACAAAAATTTTTTTAAAAAGGGACACGAAGCTAATTTTACGAAAGAAATATTCGAAACTTCAGAAATTTTTAGAGGAGATCCTACCATGTATGAAATTAGGGATATTACAGATAATGAACCTATTTTAGGAAAGTTTTACGAACAGGAACTTTCACCGGTAGATTAAAAGGATGATGTTTATAAATTAAAGAATATTTTAAAAATGAAAGGCAACATGGCTTTGGTAAAATGGTTAGGATATGGTAATAAACATAATTCTTGGATTCAGAAATCAGAGATTTCCTTGTTGTAAGTTTTTGTTTTTTAGTAAGTTTTTTTTTAATAAATGGATGCAGAATTTATAGATTTAACTAATGATTGTGAATTTGAACTTGAGCAGGGAGCAGTTGCGAATATGAAGAAAATATTAGAGATAATACTATAGAAAGAGAGACTGACTAATTAAAAGATAATCATCATGAAAAAACTTCTTTTATAGATTCAACCTCCACAGAGCCTAATCTAGAATGGGGCACTACTCTTGATGTGGCTAATATGCCTGATGTAGATTGGAGTAACACTCCTCATGAAGAAATTAAAAATCTACAACAAAAATATTTCTTAAAGGTTTTTTAAATCAAAACATTGTTGAAGGAGATAGTCCTAATTCTAAAAAACTCCTAGAAGAGTTTAATATAAGAAGAGGTATAAAAGGAAATATTATAGGAGGAGAGTTTGAGGGAAAAAACATCATAATCTTAGAAGATGATAAGTTTGTTTCTCAAAAGATAAAAAATTACAAGAAACTATAAGTAGATTTAAAGAATTATTTAGAAAAGCCTATGCTGAACATTATGATACATTTTCGGGTCAAATCGAGGAAAATATAGATATTAATACCATAAATACAGAAAATCTGGATGAAGTTACGAGTCAATAAGTATTGATTGTTTAGAAACTTTAAAATCTACGTTGGATGATATGATGGACACCGTAGATTTTGCTGAAGATCAAAAAATCTTAACCATGGAGGAATTAAGAACTATTAGGGGATATTAAAATATGCCAGAATCGATACTGGAAAAATTAGATAATTTAGAATATGAGGCTGATCATTGGAGATTTAAAAAATTATCAGAAACAGATCCAGAAAAAGAAGCCATATATGATACCTTAGAAGAATCTGCGAGATTATCCGCTGATAAGATAAGATTAGAAAATAATATTAGAACCGTACAACCAGAAACTCAAGATATTATAAAAAACAAAACTGAGCTTATTGATCTTAATCGTTTTGAAAAATTTAAAGAATGCGTAAAAAATAATCTTGTAGGCTTAAGTGGTGTTGCTATATCTATTGGACGAATTATAACTACTGTGGTGATTAATGCTAGATCTGCAATTAAAAAAGCAGCACAAGCTACGAGTCGATTTGTAAAAGCTTTAAAAGATTTAGGTAAAGAGTTAGGACCTATTGCTAGGAGAGTATTCAATATTATTAGTGGTAATTTAAAATGGGGAGCAAAAGGTGTAAGCTTTTTAGCTGAAAATTTGTGGATACTCGCTGTAGCTTTAACTTGGTTTGTTTATGATATATATAAAACACGAACTCGAACGTAAGTGAGTGCGAAACGTTGAGAAAAAAATTTAAAAAAAAAATTTTTTATTAATAAATGGCTACCAGACCGGACTTTAGAAAACTTAAGATGAGTGATATTAAAGGAAGTAGGAGTAAGCACATTATTACTTTTAATCCTAATAAGGCAAATCCTGGTGAAGAAATATACGTAGATATTCCTAAATTAAATAAGGAAGATTGTTTGGTTCCGAAATCTTTAAACTTAAAGTTTGATTTTAAGAATAAAAATACTAAGTCGTGGTTCTTGAATAATCTAGGTAAAGGACTAGTAGAAAGACTTTGTGTATCTATAGGTGGTGAGATCTTATTTGATAATAGTGGTAATGCAATTTATGAGATTTATAAAGATTTATGGCTTCCAGAAAGAACTAGAGAAGAAATGTGTGATTTTAGACTTCTTAACAAAATACTAGAAAAAGCATTTCTAAGTCTGATGATGGTGCTAGGAGTGCAAATGCCCAAAACGTTTCTGATGCCTTATTAGCTACAGTTTTAGGAACTAAGCAAAAAATAAAGCTCTCAAAAATCGTAGGAGATCATGGATTATTCTGTCCTTCTGCATTAGAAAATAATCTTCAATATAGAATTACTCTACCTAAAGATGGTAAGATTATGCTTGCTGAAAGTGGAGAAAATGTAGAGGGTTATAGTTTAGAAAATATCGAACTGGAATATGAAAAAATTCAAAACGAAGATTTATCTAATGAGAGTATTATGGGATATGAAGTTGGAAAAAGTTGAGTTTTGTGCATGTTGCCTTGTTAAAAAGTGTGGAGTGGGATAAAGATTCTACTACTATTAATGAGACGGTAAATCTTCATAGAAAAAGTATGGCTGCTATCGTAATGTTATTTAGGAAAAAAGCCTGGACAGATTCTGAAGAATACGTTTACCCTAATATTGAATCTACAAAAATCACTATCGAGGGTGTTCCTAAGTCTGTGTATAGTCAAGGTAACAAAAAAGAAGATCTTTATGATGAGGCTAAAAGATTATTAGAACATAAAAGTGAATTAAAATATGAACCTAGTAGTATGTTGATTAGAAACTTTTTTAAGGATAAATTTGCATTGGTGGTAGATTTAAGAACTACAGAGGATAAACTCGTCGTAGGTGCTGGAAAAAAATTACTTGATACTCAAAATGGAGTATTATTAGAGATTACAAAACAGGCTACGACTGCAAATGTAATGTGTCATATATTTGTGGTCAGTGATGGATTGGTTAATTTTAAAAATATAACTATACAAAATGTTCATTATTAACACGAACAAATCAAGTTATTAGGGTGGATTTATTTGTGAGGTGGTAGTGGAAACTCTTTTTGAAGGAGGTAGTAAGATTTTTTTTTCTTGTGAGGAAAATTTTTTGTTGGAGGAGGTGGGGAGATTAGGTGAAAAAATACCTCCTCAATGAAGAACCTTTTAAAATTGCTAAGTCAGCATATGCTGGAAACCTCCAAAATCTTTCTACTCATGACACATCAAAGTTTGAAACTTTGATTGATGTCTTGGATATTATTGACAAAGACATTTTCCCTTCCATTTACAGTTTATATCAACTACTTGTCACTATTCCTCAGACATGTTGCAAGGTTGAGCAAATGTTCTCCTCCGTAAAGAGAATTAAAACGCACCTACGTTCTAAGATGACCACTGCACGTCTTAATGGTTTAGCACTAACATCTATTGAAAGGGATATTTCGGAGTCTCTTAGCAAGAGCAGCATCATCGCTTTTTTAAAAGTATGAAGCACCGTTGACTTCTTTTTTAATTATGTACTTGTACTATTGTACAAATATCACAGCACACTGTTGTTGTAAAATACGTTGTGTTAGAATTTGAATGTAGGACGTTGTAAATTGTTGATATTAGTTCAAATACAACAATTTATTCATACTAAAAACTGGTTATGGTGAATGTACACTAATATAAAGATGGCAATTTTAATCTTCTACGCAATATTTCCAGTTTTGTATATGCTTCCTCTTGGAAATAAACATATCATAAGTTCATTGATTGATATAATCTTGAAACAAAAAATTAAAGAAATATATTTGAGTAAATAGTAATGTTGTATTGTAGTGTTAAAATTTTCAGTTTACGACAAGTGCCCTCCCAAAAATTGCGCTGCCCCCCCAAAATTAACATCCAAGTTACGTGCCTGTCACAGGTTGAATCTTTCGTTGTCAAACAGTTGGAAATGTGGCTCTATTACCACGTTCTTACAAACTTTACCAAGTGGAAAGGTATGCATGTTGCGAACTCTGTCATGCCTTTGCGCCATGAATCCCCCCTTTTTGCATGAGACGGCATGGTGGATGTTGCAGCAATCTCCACGAGTGCAATGGCTTGGTAGACCATGCAAAGGCCAATTGTATCAGATTCGCAGCGAGTCTCTAAACTCTTGCTTATTTAGGGCTAAGCCTTGATCGTTGAGTGGTATGGCGTTTAGCCAAGAGCTTGCTCCGCTGTCTCTTAATTGCATTACTAAGCATAGTGTGTCCGGGGATAGAGATGCATCAGTGCTATCCATCCTTGACTTTGTGGCTTTTTGCAATTTCTGCAAGAGCTATAATATCTTGTTTCCATCCTTGAACTTTATCTCTACAACACTGATCTTTATAGTCTATAGATCCCACAACAGCCCCCAAATGGTGTTTACCTTCTGTTGTTATAGTAACTTCATCTCCAAAGATTTGCTCTGCTTTTTCGGCTAGTTCTTGTGACTTCACTATAAGCCAGCACTTGGGACCATTTACTAGGTAACCAAATATTTTTCTTTTCCCTTTCAGGTACTTATACCAATTGTATAATTCTATCAATTTCCCCCCTCCTGCTGAGTCATCTGCCTGCCATACGTGTTTTACTTCTGGTATATTCAGTCTAAAGCTTTGAGTCATAATAGATGTAGTAACTGAGTACCGGGGCATTGCTAGGGGATTGCCTTGGGTGGTACCTTACTGCAACGAGATCTCTCCTCCACCACATATAAAGAGCCTGGAGGGACTTCTGTAAGTGTTGGCTATGTACATGGACATTTTATTGCAGGTCATCCGGAAGTTGTGCATGGCTACAGCTCTATTCATTTGATTGAAAACATTAGTCGCATAAATCAAGAAAATTCAATTCGTCCCTTCTTCAAAAGCGTGACTCATTGCGTGTAAAGCGGCCTCAGCCCCTACACTGTATCCTGCACAGTCTTGTAGTGGTCCTGCTGCTTACTTGATCTCTTCCTTCAAAAATGCAGTTAAAGGTCTTGCCGATGATTCGTTGTAGCACGTCCCTCACTCCAGTTGGTGGAATTCTGGGGCTCTAGATCCACCACCAGTTTGGCAGCTCAGCTGGCAGGTGTTGGACCACTGACAAAGCATCGTATGACATCAATTGCATAGAATTACTGGCTGCCCTCTTCGTTTTAACAAGTTTTCTCCCCCATTTACAAAATAAACAAGTAAAAATACCGAATGACAATAACAAACCACAGTGAGCAATGTAATGAAGTAACACGCGATATTTGGCTGCTCTGTGAATAACATGGTATTTCGCTCACAGCCGCACTTATTCCGGGCGAACAAAACATCATAGCTGACAAAGAACCTCGAAAAAAAATTTTGGTACAGGCTGGATGCTTAATCGTACTTATTTAATCACAGCATTATGCAACTAAAGTTTTTGATACCTATGTATCTTATAACCTAGACCCTCGTGCAAGGCATATCGAAGCATTTATTATATTTTGGGAAACTGAAAATTTTATTGCTTCCCTCCCTTCAGTTGCATCCTGAAAGCAATCAAGAAAATAATACAAGAGAAAGCCACGAGCATTTTGGTAGTTCCAGTCTGGCCAACTCAGAGCTGGTACCCTTTATTACTCCAAATTCTCGTTCAAACACACCATCGTCTATCACCCAAAGGCGAGGTGTTACTCTTACCGTCCCATTCGAACCGCAAGCATTCTCTTCACGTTAAAGTGAACCTTCTTATTTGTCATGTATTTGGAGTAAATTGCATAAGAGAGGGTTTTCTGCAGAAGCCATAGATATCATTTTCAGCTCGTGGCGAGGTGGTACAAAAACTCAATATCAAACCACCGCGAAAAAATGGTTTGCAAATTGCCAGAAAAATAAATGTGACATTATCTCGCCGCCGCTGCCTTGGTCATGTCATTTCTTTCTGAACTGTACAAAACCGATTAATCTTACAGCTCAATCAGTACTACTAGAAGTGTTTTATCTTCAATCATTTCATGAGAAAATAGCCCAACACCGTTTGGACAACTTCCAATTGTTAAGCGGTTCATGAACGGCGTATATGATTCACGCTTGTTTCTACCACTGAGCTGTCTATATAATCTGGAGGGAGGGCTCTTATAATGGCTTATATAATCAAAGAGCAATCAAAAACATGGCGGATTTTGTGTTGAAGCGGTCTATTCTGGACCGAAATTCTCATTGAGGTTACCGCTGGCCAACTGCAATCCTATCCAGAAAACATTATCCTGCGTCCTCCCGAAACTAAACTCTGCTATAGTATCTGTGTTTGATCAGCGTTCATAGTTAG
>JAODVQ020041509.1:0-19698 GCA_025400075.2 Phenganax stokvisi
AGTTGAAAAATCGCGTCGCGTTGCCGAATCGCGTCCGGTGTGTGTCGGCCTTAAGCCCGGACCGTCATCGTCATCAGCGCAAAGCAGATGACGGTCCGGGTTTACGGACCGAAAGCTTTGCATAAAAAATTTACGTGGTGTTTCCACAAAACTATACATTAGAGTAGTCAATCACCATGCAAACATTCAAAGAACTTATTAATCTTGTGTAGTAGACCAATGAATTACATTAGATAGCAGGCGTTTCAAGCTATTCAACGAGTCGACGGCTCCACAGTTTTCAGTCCCCAGTGTAGTCTAATAAAGTTCGTCTTCATCTGGGCAAAATATTACGGCAGATGGCATAAAAGTTGATATTTCTTCGGATGCTATCACAATCGTCCATAGAACAGTAGCGGATTTAAATGTTTTGAAAGTCTTGATGCTTCAATCACATTTTTAGTTGAAGAGCATCTGATGATTTTAGGAAAGTGTTAACTGCAGTCGGCACTTGAACGATGCAATGTTTCAATACATGTGAGGTCGATTGTTTGGTCTATACTAGTTTACATGCTTCACAAACCGAACCGAGCGACTCAAAAGTTATACATGCACAGAATTAAGTAGCAAGAACTGCAGAAAGAAAAGGCAAATTTCTGAGTATCACTGATTTATGTATGCAACGCTATGAAGCATAGCTAAACCGTAAAATTCTTTCTAAAAATCGAGTCAATGACATTATCCCATTGACCATTTGCTGAATTTGGGGTAAAATATTGCATGATCAAAGCTAAGTTGAGCCTAAAGGCGACGTCACAATTTGAACTTCTGCAAATGATCGCTGCGCACTAGCGGTTTTCCTTGACTTGGCTTGATGCAAATTTCAAAGAATTCTCAGCAAACATACTGTTTGAAAACTTCTACCGAAGTTAGACAATAGAAATTTTTCTAGACGCTCTACCACGCACAAGTTCAAAGGGAACAAATTCGTACGTAGATCTTTTCTCACAGTAAATTCAACGTCGAGTTTTTTGGCGTTTGCAAAGAGTTTTCTGAAAAATGCTTTAAACAGTCTACAGACAAGAGGCCGACGAAAAAGGCGAAGGCAAACCATACGCAGACTGAATCCAAGACAGTTTTATAGACAAATGTATTGCATATTACTTTAGGCGGTGAGAGACCGGCAACTACCGAAGTTGAGTAATGAAATATGTCTAACCTGACATCCTGGCGGAGTGTAACAAACTGCATTCATCTCGTGGTTGACTAAGCGTCGTGCAATGATGAGAACTTGAGAATTACAGCATAAAAGAAGATTAATCATCAAGACATTAGTGCTTTTTCCTCGTGGCGAATATATGTGCAACCAAGCGTAATATTTTGCAATAAAATGGTCCAGTAACTAGTTTACAGGTTCTATTGAAGGTACCAGTGCAAATACTAGTGTCTATGCCCCAAATTTCGTATTTATCAGCAAACCTAACTGAAGATCAAAACTTTTCCAGGCAAACTTCTAACGACTTGAGTCTATCAATCTATTTACTCTTTGATGCTTTTATTCAAATTTGTACGCATTTGGCTTCATTTTGCTTCCGTTATGGTAAAGACCCACGCTACATTGTTGATGTGTTTAATGCAATTAATGACTAATACGCCGCCTGAGGAATGCAAGGCTTTGTCTTGGCCTGTCCTGAGAACAATAGAGAAATCATGGGGCTTTACAAAGGTCGAGTGAGATGTCGTTGCTTTGTGACACATTGCAGCCAAACTTGATGGAGGTTGTGCGTTCGATTCCTGCAGTAGGCAGCCATTCGTATAACCCCGTATTTCACAAGGAAAACAGCACATTTAAGATTTAAATGAATTCTTGAAATTTTTAACTCATTCTCTTTATTGTACATCAGTTTATCTGCTAACTCGGGCTCGCCCGGTAATAATCACAGTACGAGACATTTCATGATGATCAACACGAAGTACCCCTAGTCCTTACACGCGTGTACCTCTCGCGCGAAGTAAACAGCCTTGAAAACTATTTGGGCAAGTTGTTCAAACAAAAATCCAGTGACATTTTTCATAACGATTTATTTTCGCAAGAATTCTAACCCAGGAATGTTTGAACAACTTGCTCTGGAGTTTCGAATCGGCATGTACGATGAGCTATTAGCAATTTACACTAAATCACGCCTGCCGAGCAGGCAAACTATTAATATTTCATAATGTATACGTCTCTAAAAATTGTGCAAAGACCGCGCATGCGCGGCTTGTCTTGCGCCCAGCGTAATTTTTGCATGCACTTTGCTCGATCAGCGAGCGACAATTATGTCGCGACGAGCCAAAGGCGGACGACAGTCTCGAGTTTTCATCGACATTCCGGACTTAAAACGGCGTTTCATCTTTGGGAGCCGTGTTCGCATTCTCCTGCGCAGTTGGCTCAACGGAAGACTGCGTGCAGTTCATTTTACGATCAATCTCTAATTGTTCTAATGATTTCCATAATTCCTCGCGTTCTTTCTCTTTTCTTTTCTCTCTGAAGCGAAAAACATTCATCTGTCAATGACGATGAAACGTCACACACACAAAGGAATTTTTAAGTCTTGAAACTGTTGGATAAGCTGCAATCACTTGAGCAACATGTTGTACACAATGCATGCAATCCATCCGTTGTTTTTCCCTCCCTTAAATTTCCTCTTGTCTTGAATACGTCACAAGAAGGGGTAAGAAGAAGGGTATAGAGAGTAAACTAACGCATAAATTCGGCCCAATGGGGTCAATATACAGATAGAGAAAAACTTCAATTAAACACTTTGACCCCATCAACTTAAGCACCTTTCCATGGGGGGCGTGTGCAAAGTATTTTTACCAAACAATGTAAAAATACGTGACTCGCGTGCAACGCCAAATTTGGACAGCTCTAATGTTTCGTTTACTTACTTTTGTCTATCAGCTTTGTATGAAGAAGTTAATTCATCGAAAAGTTTACTGTTCATGTCCATGAATGTTTTCAAAACATTATAAACAAGTGCTACGATTGTTCTAGAAAAAACACACAGAACATTTTCTGCAAATTTTAAAAGTTTCAAGCATAGAAAAGTCTGCTAGGATGAAAAGAAGCCCTTCAAAGCGATAGCCACATACATAATGGCAAGCAAAACTTCAATGGGAAAGTTGGAGTTTAGCTATGTAAATCAAGCGTCGTGATTGGACGCTAACTTAATTCTAGTTTCCAAATGCTTTTAACTATCGTAAACATCGAGTCACAATCTTTCTAAGCAACTGAAATACAACAATTTTAAATTATTAGGAAAGAAATTATCAGTAGACAATATGTACGTTTCCTCTCAGTTCTACGGCTAAATCCTGTTTTCCACCAGGCGGAATTTCCGTGCAAAATATAAATCAAGCAACGTGATTGGTTTGCTTCGTGGCGAAATAGGATTGCTAGCCAATCAGTATGGTAGACTTATTTTCCGCACGGAAAATTCTGCCTAGTGGAAAACGGGCTTAACCGGTGAGAGATGTCGTGATTCTTCGTATACGACAGTTCACAATCATATGGAAACCAATTTATAGGGAAAGAAGCCTACAAAACAACTTACTGATTCCAATGATCTTTTGAGATTCTGTACAAACTATTAAACATTATAGGCAAGACCATATTGGAATTCTCTTCTATTAAACTCATTATGTATTCGTTGTTCCAAAAGTACAACGCTCTTTCGGCGACCTAAAATGGACAAAACATGAACTTTTTTTTCAAAAAGAGATGAACAACACCTAAGCAACTAGAAACGCGACAAACGCTCTCACAGAAACCAGAAATTCTAACATGTTTTTGAAAATTAGGCAACTCTTCAAAAAACTTGAAAAAAAACCATGATAAAAAAACTTAGAGGGTTAGTTCTGAACCAACCTGAAAATGTGGACTTGAGACACATCTAGCAATTTGCTTGAAAAGAGGTGTCTGTACTTTGACAAATTGTTGAGGCTCTATAACATCTAAAATTTCTTCAATTTCTCCAAGGTACATCACCTACAAAAACAATTTTACCATCACTTAGAAGGAAGTTTACAGTGCTCAGTTTCTGGTAAGAATAGTACTAGTAAATCATAATTTAAAATGACTTTGTCAGTGTTTCCAACGCAAATTTTATACCTCCTTTTGACTGCTAGTCTTTGGCCAATACCTTAGCAAACCAGTAATTACCTAGACACACAAATATTATTTATACTAAACAAAGTTTTGCACAATATATAATGTGCTATCCCACTAGAAGTACAGCAAAATTTTACTTGTACTAATTTTACAAAGCACAGTAATTGAACACATACTTGTTCAGTTAATGCTGCATCCTTTTCTAAGAACTGTACAACACAATATGCTAACTGAAGAAGAACACCACACTATTACTACAATGAAATATCTTTCAATTTGTAGTTTCAATTGTGATTAGCAAGTACGATAGAATACCTGGGCATGATACAGTCCTAAACATCGGACTTTGTGCAATGGGATCAATACTTTATTCAGAAACTGCTTGTGTTCCACTTTCAATGGCAATGCAAATCCATTGATTATACTGGAAAAAGAAGTTGGAAGTTTTAAGTTTCAGTAATATAGCACAGGACTATGGCGCTGTAACATCATCATAACATAGAAAGTTGATGCATTTTGTAAGGTGCATATACAATGGGACCAAAGTTGCTTGATGTGTTTATTTCCACAGCTCACACACTAACAAATTACATTACAAATTGACCTAAACTTTGCAAGCCAATTGCATAATTGTAAACAAAGAAAGGAACTAAACACAACCTTCCTAAAATTTCCAACAGTTCTCCAACACCATTGAAATGTTCTGTTTCATAAATAAACCTGTAAATCAAAGAAAAGTTAATAAAACAATAGCAACTACTTTACTCTGATGAAGGGCTTAGTGGCGTAGCACTCGTTAGGTGGGGTTAGTTCAACAACTAAGGGCCCCTGGCAGTTGGGGGCCCCATTGGCAACGGTTTACTGCCTACTGGCCTACGACAACAATCAACAGGACCCCTCCACACCAAACATGCCTAAGGGCCCCATGTTCCTCCACGGTATGCCACTGGAAAGGCTTTTGCTTAAAATATCATCCATGTCAAACTTCACAACTTTGAATCATTGATGATTGAACTTACTTTAAGAAGATGTGATTGATTTGCTTGCGAATGAATGCTCGTAACCCAAGGAACTTGCCGTATATTCTATGAAGGACAGTTTTCAAAAAATCTCGTTCTCTGGGATCTTCGCTGTCAAACAGTTCTAGAAGCTGAAAGACAAAAAAAAAAGAACGAATATTTCAGATTTCAAAAGTATCGAAGCCAAGACACATCTGCCATCAAACATTGGATCGTAAAGGTCTCCAATGCACTCTTCTTTGTTATGCAACTCCAAATTTTACAGGTAAGAATCCAGCTTACTTGAAGAACAAACTTTTGATCAATGAACTTTTTGGCAATGGTTGGTTGAAATTCTGGCGACTCCAAAAAACGAAGAAAAAATTCATACACAATCTGAAATTTTTGAAAACATGTTATGTAAACCTCACAGCAGCATAAATATGTAAGCGCCTTTCAAAAAGGGCTATGCTGTTTATAAAATGTACCATTTGGCAAAAACTGTTTACCTGAAGATGGGGCCAGGAAGCTTCTAAAGTGGGGTCGTCTTCTTCAGGGTCAAAATCAGGGTTTTCAGAAGGAGGAAGTGTTCGAAAGATGTTGTATGCAACCTAAATGACAGAAAATAGCATACACACTTGTCACTGATGGAATACAATGACAAACATTAGTCGACTAAAAGTAAATATGTAAGTGCCAGGGGACCCAGAGGAAGCAAGCCAGGAAATTCCCCCCTCCCCATGCTGTCCCAGAGTGGAGCAGGGCAACTGTGAAGCAGCTGTAACAAAACATTGCTTTATATAAATGAGAACTCACTCTCAGTGAACTCTACGAGTGATATCGACCTGAATTGCATCATGCATTTAAATATGGTTCTGCATTCACAATATTTCTCAGTCACTGTTTTGCAAATTATTGTTTTGACAAGAAAAGTGACATGCACTTTAAATAATGTTGAATTTCAATTGGGCAAATATAAAATTCCCAAAAGGTAATGCAAAATTTTTGTGTGGGCAATGTATTTACAAATGTACGCTGTCAAAGTTGTCTAATTCGAATGAGAACGATCGAGAATACTTGCCTTTGTTAGCAGAAAATATAAACAACCTAAGCATAAAATGTTTGAAAAACAAAAAGGAAGCAAGGCGGATGTAATTCGGGCATAAATACTGAGTATTTATGATCATAACACTGAGCTAAATTTACCAGAAAAACGTAGAACACTGTCTGTGGGCGTGAATGATTATAAACTTACAAGTTTTTTCAGAAAATTATTGTATTTTTCTCCAATTTAAAGGGATATGAAAACAGTGCATAAACAATGTTCATATAAATACAGTACGTTGTAAACAATATCTACCGCCTTGAAACTTTTTCTCGTGCATTTTAAAAGTTTAAGCTTTGAAACAATTCTGCATTTAGTTGAGTTGAAATGAAAAGACAACTGGGGAAACAGCTTGTTAACCTGTGACATATTTACGGAGTTTTAAACTAGAACATTGCGAAACCAAGTGTTTTCTCTGCGAGTTGAATGAATTTGTAAAACTCTTTGTCTTGTTTTGAAGCAAAGAGGACTACAAATGATTATTTCCTGATAGAGATAAGCAATTTTTTCGGCATTTTGGTCGCTAAAATCTAAACAGACGATTTTGAGGTTAAAGAAATGCTAACTACAAATTTCAGACATGAAGGCATCGAAATAATTTCTAATTTGCAGGATACAAATATGGCGGAGATGAAAACAGCAGTAATTTCCTTACCGTGTTCACTATTTCTGGGTAAACTGGCTCAGAAAGAACCCCTCGACCAGATGTTATATAATCTACAAGCTCATTGAGCGTAGATCGTTTTATTTCTTTGCCTTTGAGGTCGCTAACCGGATCCATAAAGTCGAAAACAACGCAACATTGCTTCAATTTCTTGATGAAGAGTTCTTGTTGTTCGACCGTATTCGTTTCTAAAGCAAGGAGTAATGAATGCTGACCAACAGTAAAACATTTCAATGCATTAACAGCACAAAATCAAAACAAATACGGCAAAGAAACACACCTTTTAATAGCGGCAACGATTGTAGTTCTACATTGACCTGAGTACGAAATTTTGACGAGCCTTGTTGCTTTCTTTGGACGCCCTTAGGCGGCTTACGAAGCGATTTACGATGAAAGGGGTCTGCATGAGGAGCAGCAGTGCTAGCAGTGCCGCTTTGGCCTGTTCCCGGCTTCTTCTAGCGAGAAAAATCGACGAAATAGCAAGTATGTTTACTCAACAGTCCAACAACATTTGGTTGTGAAGACAACTCTGTCGCTTACCTCAGCCGTATCGGCCATTCCTTGCCCAGGAAAACGTTGTTATTTCCCCTTAAGAAGCCGGCACAATCGGCAAGTCCTAAGACAGTGAAACTAAGGGGAAAACAACGTGAAATCTGCAGTAATTCTCCTCTATTCTAGCTGCATAAACGCTGTCTTCGACGCGTGCAAATTCCTCCAATAAACAAACCCCGCCTGATGATTGGCTTATTGGATTGGCCCCATTGGCCCGCCATATTAACATTGCCCGGATGACGACGTCATTGCAAGCACCATCTTGGTTTTGCATGCAACATTGCTGCACAGATAACTTTTCTTTGAAATCCATATTGAAATCCACCCTAACCCCGCCCACATTTTAAAAACCAACCAATCAAAACTGGAAATATCCATATATGTGGAAACATGACCAGATAACCATGAATAACTTGAGTACTTGACAAAGTTTTCTAGTAAACCCATATCCAAGGTCTGCAGTGGACCTCTCGAGTATAGGAGGTGGGTGGGTTTCAGATTTGAAGCTTTGCCTGGTATTCTTCAGACCAGCTACACCTTGCATATTAAGCAGCATCTGCATGGCAGTGTCTGTCACGCCAAGAAGAAAACGTTGACGCTATCTTGTAATTATGAAACTTCAAATTAATACGTTCGTGGGAGGCCGGGTGATCTGATAAAGTAATGCAAAAGCTTCGTAAATCGCAGTTGAACGAATCAACACAACGTTTGCATGCATTAGTTTTGTAATAAACTGAGCACGCATGGAAAAGTTTTGGAGTGATTCAAATCTCTACTCTCCAGAGTTTTAATAAGCATGCAAGCGAAAACTAAAAGATTTGATATTGTGTTCTCTCAAAGGCAGATTGAAAATTTCTGTCCTTAAGGGTAATCTTTCAAAACACAGCTGCAAACGATAACATAATGTAATAACTTTGAGCGACATATATGGTCTTAAATTTAGGATTTAATGTACATTAATAGCAGCACATCATTCCAGAAAAGAACAACAGATGAACGTATCATACAATTCACACATTTCCGAAGAAGCCATCAGATTGATTAGTTATCTGGGCGGTTTTTAGCCCAAGTTTCCTTTGCAACATGCGGAGTTTGGACAAGATGACATCAAACTCGAAAAGTGTGCCTCGCAACCACCTCGCGACTGAGGCCTCGGCAGTACTTTCAAAAGCACTTCGTCCATGCAACACTCCGGTGTTTTTGAAATAACGCTATTTGATCAGGCTGTACAGCAGTTTGATCGTGTTTGTACAGCAGTTTAGTGAGTTGTTAGTAAGCATTGTAGAAAGCAAGCTCTTGGCTTTGGCTAAGTGTGTCGTTAGCGACTTGAAGCAATCGACGTTTTTGACTACACAAAGGGCATGAGAAACGTCAAAGGACTCGGTCAAGCACGGTGATTGGTGGAAAGGGTCAAGCTTAATTGCGGTCGACTTCAGAGTTTGTGAAAAACGCCGCTTGCTTAAAGCTCGCTATTAGCGTGGAACCCTGATTTACAGATGATTACATTGAAAGTACTCAACGCAGTCACCTTTGTTCAGCCTGTTAAAAGTAAGAGCCATGTAATTTTTGGAATGTGCGCCCTTGAGTATGGTGAATCTAGATCAAGGGGGGAACATCAGGGTCGTCTATAAACTCGCTGGTGTCTAACGCCGCATCAACTTTACACGAATTTGTCGAAACATGAGATTGCGTTTTCTTTTCTTGTACGATATTACCAAAATCCATCTCACTCCTTGCTGTGGGGTCGACTTCTAGTTTTACACTACCGGTGCTGTGATTACTGTGAAGAGAAGATACTTATATTCTGTGAGTTTGCAAGTTTCTCCGAGTGACAGCCACACCACGGGAAAAAGATCAGGGATCAGCCTAATCCCGAGCCTTCAGTAATAGTAACTTTATTCGTGCTTGCAGGTACGAGGTACTGCGTCTGGTGAACAGTGACTTCACATGACAGAAATACGTTTTTAAAATTTTAAAATTTTACGGTTTGGGTGGTGGAAATACGCTTCAAATCATGAGAAATGACGTATTGCGACATCACGAATATGACGTCACAACTATGATGTTACCATATGATTTCATAAGCTTTTTGAACAGCTGAACAAGGACTGGGATCAGGAGTCAATGGACACCGTGAGAATCGAACCCAGACCTCTAGCAGTGGGGTCGAATAATTTTATACCAAAGAGTTGAAGTTGGTTCAATTTTCCTAACTTACCTCACATTAGTTTTACATGCGTCTTTCTTCCTTGCTTCAGTCTTCGAAAGTTTCGGTCTGATAATTCCTTTCAACTATAGCATAGATACATAATCGTATATCAGCTTGAATATCAGAGAAATAGTGAACCAATTTTGAATTAACCTTGGGCATGGTTAATAAGAGATGGCCAGTGACTTGTGATCTTTGAGCAGTGCTTGAATCAGGTCTGATTTCTTCTGGGAGTGCTAACTGCATTATCTATGAACAAAAAACGTAAAGTTTTGAAGTTTGTAAAACTTTTTAAAAACCTTTTACACAAAGAACAAGAAGTGTACTTCGCATAATAAGGTTGGACAAAGTTGTTTCTTACTTTTCCTTTAACAGTTACTCGTAAATACGTCGTTTGAATATCAACTTTGATGAGAGATGTGTCCAGAAACCTTTAAGTAAATAAACTGCCATAATAGGAGATTCTTGTAAGTCTATCAGTGATCAATTCATGTACAGAAACTGACGATGAACTTACTTTGGACAACCGAGGTCAAACAAAAAAATATTGTTTTCTTCGTCTTCCGTGAAGTTAAACTCAAACCTAACAAAACGAGACAAGTATATCTCGACTTTGGATTTTTCGACGTTCACAATTTTCATGGGCTATTTTTTTTGTGCCAATGGTAAGTAGGTTATACACAGAAGAACTCAAATGATTGAAATTTTGATCCACTCACTTTCCTTGATTGATATTCAAAGGTCTTCCATCTTTAGCAAAAAATCTTACTTCTTTCGCAGTGTCTTCTGTCCTGAAAAACAATATTCACAATTTGAATAGACTTCAAAATTCTTCATATTCAGTTTTGTTCGTTGAGCAAATACTTAAGCTCAAACGAGTACTTCAACAACGTTTGGCGAATAAATAAACTTTTCAAATTTTTACTTGATATCAATACTTAACCTTTTAATACTTTGTTCTTTTTCCTTCTGTTTCTCCTCCATGTGTTTATGAATCTCCAGTCTTGATTCTGGAGTGTACTCAATTTGCTCTTGCCAAAAACTAGTCAAGGACATATTTGATCATAGCCACCAATGCCCGGTCTACACTGTCAAAGTTTCTGTGATCAAAGTGGAAATTTCAGATAGGTAAATCCTAAGTTTTCAAGGACTTGCTAAAAATATTTAAGGGAGCTAATACAGCGCTCAGCACTTAACTACTTCACTCTATTTCTTCCAAATTTTTCAAAACATAGAATCTCCCTGTGAAAAATTCCTACTTTGATCACAGAAACTTTGATAGTGTAAACTGGCCTTAATTATTGTATAGAAGAATTATTACTACACACCTGGCGTCATCATCTTCAATTTTTTCTTCCCGATTCGTACGGTTACAATTTTCTTTCTCTCTTTTTCTTTTATTTTCCTGCATAAAAACAACATATTTTGTAAACCAGTAGAACTCAATAACTTGAAGTCCCACAGAAAACATTAACAACATTAAGAAACTACCCGCAAACTATGACGATATTTGGAGAGATTGAGTGTCATGTTTGGGTTGCAATGACATGGAATTACCCAAACAGTTTTAAGACTTACTACCTCTTCTCGATACTTGTTCTCTTGATCAACAATACTTTGAAAAATACTTTCATAATCCTACAAAGATAAATTTAGATACTTGCCATGACTGCAATGATTGAAATCAATCAAGAATAGCAATATCATTCCAAAACAACGAACCTGTTTTGCCAGTATCCTTTCTGATTTCTCAATTTCTCTTCCATCTAAACTCTGAAAAGTTTGTATAGAAAATCAATAAAAAGATTTTCTGAAAAGCAAGTTTGAGTTGATTTAAACTTACTCGTAGTTGTGGTAAGGTTGTGACAACGTATTCCCTATAACCTGAGAACTGTGTACAAGGATTTCCAGTCAAAAACCTATGATGTTTCAAGAAATGAACTTTAATTATCATATCAGTAAATTCTTAAAAAATGTAACTCTGTAATTAAGGCTTAGCAAAGCACTATAGCATACAAATTCACATACAATTCTCTCAAATGAAAATTATCTTTCAAGCTGGCAATGCTCGTCAATTCTCCAACAAAATTGACGGTCAAGTCTAGTTTCTGCAAGGACTCACACCCTAGGAAATAATGTTTAACATATGTTAAAAGCCTGCCTTATATTTTTGGGACCAAATTTACATATCTGTGCATTGATATAAAGTACACTATATTTTACCTTCAAGATTCTCAATTTTTTCCACATTATTTAATGCTAAGTTAAGGTACTCCAATTTTTTCAATCTACCAACATTTTCTAAATATCTCAGAGAAATATTTTGCAGTAGACAATAAGATGAAGCAACATATGTGCCATATCAGGGGGGCACAAATTAGTGGGGGAACCGGGGTGGGTGGGTGAAGCCTCCCCCACCTTTTCAGAATAGGTCCAAAATTTCATTCATAAATCATCTTCATGAGCCTTTCTCTGATTGTATGTACAATGCCAGCATAAACATGTCCATTAACCCTTTTCTTATATTCTTCTTTTTGAACTGGCAAGTTTTGAGAATATGATGGACTGCATGGGTAAATTAGTGAACAATGAAAGTCGGTTCCAGAATAATGGGAAGCCCCCATGAAATTTTGAAATGCACTCCCCTACAATGATGCTGCTTGAGCCTTGGCACAAATTAGAGACTAACAGATGTCTGACTTAGTCTTCAAGCCTATGATTTTGGCATAAGTAGCTGCCATTAACCTAGCAAGTGCCCTAAAGAGAGACCATCACTCCTGGGTACCTTTTTCAAAATCATTTGTTCAGGGGGTGAATGCCTTTCTGTAGGGCCCTTGCTAAGTTAAAGGCCGCCATTGAAATCGCAGGAAATTCGGCTTACACAATTTTGGGGCAGTCAGATATCTGTTAGTCTGTCATCTGCATCCTTGGCCTCATTTCCATGAGGCAGCACTGTATTGCCAGAAAGGAATACATCACATGTTAACAAATAGCAGATAAACTTACCAATTCTAGGAATTAGGTTACTTTGCAAGTACAGTATTTTTAATTCACGACACACTTTATCAAGAAGCTCAATTCTGTATCAAAACACAATCGCAGAAGCTCCATTATGAAATAATTGTTTCAAATATAAAAGATACACACACAATCAATCACCTTTCAATGTCAAGCTGATGTAAAGATACTTCTTCTAATGTAGATAATTCGCAATTATTATGCTCTGCTTTCTTACGAACTAGATCCTCAGTGACTAAAATAAGTACACAGTTAAATGGAACAAAATTTATAAAACAAACTGCAACCTCATCAGAGAACTTACTTCGAACCATTCTTAGTTTGTCACCCGATTCGATAGACGCTGACATATGGTTGCCAGGCGCCCTGTAAATGTCGAAAATATGTCGACCTACGGAACGTGAATTTCCGCACAGGAATCGCGGACTCAATCCTGCCCTGGGCTAAGGGCTAAGCCAATACGGCTTTAAGCATAGTGATCTGTTTCGAACAATCTTACATATTTTTTAGATCTTTTTAACATAGCAGATAAGCGGACTGACATATTTGTATAATAGTTTATACGCACTGATGCTTTGCAGCAACGAAATTAAATACAACGGATATTTACGACTTTAGTAGTTCATCCACTCGAATTGCATGAGATTCTTGTTCGATTCAAGATAGCGGGTCATCTCACTGGCAATGTTGTGTTCTCGCCAGAGTTTCTGTAATCTTTCGTAGCGTTCTTCACACAAGTACAGCGGGTTTCCTCTCCTGACAAAAAAATAGAATCAACACATAGAGTGGACAATGCCATAAACACAACAAACGAAACACTGCATTACCTCAGTCCAGGATCTGTCTCACCGTATGCGTCAAGATAGGGTGACGGATAAAAACAGCCATTTCCAATACCGTTCAAAAGTAGGATAAGACAATCTCGTACCCGGAGAAAGATCCCTACTCCAGCACCGCACTTTAAAGCATGTGCCGTGCACGAGCCTACAGTCTGCCCACCAATAGTCTGCTTACAACACCAAGCCTCGGAACACAACCACTGACCACAGATCAAACATTTCGCGGGAACGCGGTTTTCGTCCCCAGAAAACACTGGACAACTAAAAAAGGTAAAAAGAGCACAACGACATTAGAAGATACTGCTAGAAATGTGTAGTCCCCCCCTCTGGGCGGCCCTGTGAATGGATAATAGTTAAACTTTTTTAGTGGGCAGGTAGATACTAATTGGGACTTGTGGTTGAGTATTTACCCTCTGTAACTTCAGTTGTATACTATGGTATGTATATATATACGAGCGACAAATAAATTAAATACATAAATAATAAAAATCTTGCGCCTTAGATTCTCTTCTATATATTTTGGCGTAGAGACATATATGAGTAATTTAGCAAGCATAACTTGTAAATAAAAGCTTGCTTGTATTTTTTGTTGTTTTATACTTACTCATATTGTGATGCCTGACTTATCAACTCACTGTAATCGCTTGGAAGACTAATCAAAGTTTTTTGTGTCAAAATCGAACTGTCATAAAATGAAAATAAAGTTAACGTCAGCCGTGAATTTCCGATACTCCGTCCACAAAAAAGACAAACTAACCTTTCAGAAGACTGGGAAAAATTTTCAGTATTTACATTAGTACACCATCTATAACGTGACAGAATACTTATAACTGAAGATGAATAAACACGTATAATAAAAAGAATTAAGACCATTTTCCCACGATCACTAGCAAGATGGCCATCGTGTGCTGTCGTCTAAAGGCCCGTTTACACGGGTGATTTTTGTCCTCTTAGCGTATGTGATCGAGTAGGTTGACTGGCGAGTGCATTAGCCAAATTGTTGCACCAATTATATTCGTCAGTTATCCACTCTTTCACATCGTTAAACACGAGAAAAATCGCATCGAAAATCGCCCCGTGTAAACGGGCCATAAAACTATCGTTAAATCTTGCTTTATACCTAGCTACAATTTTTGTGACCATTTCATCCGAAAACGTCTTCTCTGAATCGCTCCAGGTAAATAAATTAGTCAGATTTCGTGGCACCGATAAATATTCCGCCAAAGCCTCGTATTCCTTGTCCATTGATGTAAAACTTTCTGCAAAAAATAAAACAGAGAGGTTTTTAATTTCTCCAAGCAATACTGGACAACAGTAAAAGACGGTCAACTTGCAGTATTCAAAAGAAAATGACGATAATTTTTTTTATCATACGTGAGAATAAATGAGATTTTTTTGCTTGGAAAAAAGCATAAACTTCTTGACCACCATTCGCTCCCCTGGGAAACTCACTAAAACCCAGCTACACATCAACAACTCTACCTTACCTTTCAAAGCCACAGGAACTACGGTGCTATTTAAGATGTGGAAAAATATCGCGCAACAACGGAGGAATGGTAACAAGCGATATTGAATATGTAAAAGCAATCGCTGAGGATGAGGATGACGTGAATACTGCTTGTTTGGACTACAGAAGAAGGAAATGAGAATTTCATGTATAAGAGTCAAATAGTGAAAATTTTAAAATTAGTCTATGTTAAAATAGGCCCTCGTACAGAGTGAATTGATGATGAATACAAAAACAAGTTATGGCAAATTCAAATTGGTTTATTTTCTACCTGCAGAGTTCATGTAATTTCTTCCAGAGATGCGCCATTTCTTTGGCTTCAACAGTATTTATACTATCATATTCCTCCATTTCATCTACAAAGACAATACAATTCTACATATTTTGTCACTTCATTGGTTTAGTAACACGAATGTACAGTCCAACTATGGACTGCATTCCACTATTACATTTTATCACGAAGTTGTTTTCAATCCTTCATAATTTGTATTAACCAGAAATATTTTAGCCGATAGACACGTACTCATTTCCATCTTGAAAATCATATGTTCGGTGGGAAGGGGTGATTGCCTTTCTTTAGGAATTTTGCTAGCAATATGCTGGCTATGAAAATCGACTTGTGCGATTAAAGGGCAGTCGGATATTTGTATAGTCTTTAATCTGTGACCATGCAATTAACATTCTTATATATAGATGGCATCTTTATTGGAGGAGATCTACAATTCTGAACAAGGCTCATATGACTTTCCGTTATTTACAAACCTGAAGGAATATTTTCTGATGTCGTGATGACATTTTGAACAATAGAAGCAACAAGCGCGGTATGAAATACGAAGCCATCTAGTTCCACAGAAGAAATATCGGTCAGTTCATCAGCAGAAAACAACTTCGTCGAGTCATCCGTCCTTGAACAATCGATACTTGGTATAGAAAATCTCATTTTTACCTAGAAATTGAAGTATACTTCTATTACCAACTCACTATATTTGCACTAAATAGTTCTATTATTTCTAATCAAATCTAAAGATAACGACACTTTGTTGGTGCAAATAAAATTCCTTACCATCCAATCAAACATATCAATCTCCATCAAGGATTTCTGCTCTTTCGGAACTTTATCACTGCCACTGAGGACAGCAATCAAACGAATACAATGATTGACTGTATAATGAGAAACGCCCAGAGAGCCCACAGAATTTGCCACAAAAACTAAGGATTTCAGTACATCAATCTACAGAACAAAAACAATAGTTAATATTTAGGAAAGTTTTCAAACATTACCAACACACAAAGTTTAGTTTGTTGACCTCGCGTTTAGGAAGCCTGTTCAGGATAATTCCCGATCCCTCTCTTGAGTTATTTTCTGTAACAAAAAAACGTTTAATGTCAACAATGAACAATATCATTTCATTGATGAATACAAACTTTCTTTTTCAATGGTCACTGACACTAGATTGAAGTACATCGCTCATGCATTTTCATCCAGCCTCCCATCATGACGTACCATAACACTGAATAGAGTAGGCACAGGTAGCCCACACCATTAATGGAACTCTCGGATCCTGATCATCGGGCTGTACATTCAAACCGAACTGAGAAACAAACGAAGTACTACAATTTCTTCGTGGATTAGAGATTAAAAAATACAAGCGAATCATATATGTAAGGACTTCAAAACAATGAATGCTTTGTACATGCTGTTTATAGCCATAGTTAAAATGTTTACCATGAAAGAATTCCGAGAAAAAACACTGATCATTGTTTGCATGTCATTCGATAATTCCGTCCTAGATTAAAACCATTGTTTACGTCTGTTAGTGTATCAATTTATATCTTTAAATTTTCTTCAAGATGTTAAAACACGCAGTATTGAGAACAGAATCCAGACGACTTTAAAACAAAAACAAAAAATTACATTTTTCGATCAACATACCCGTAGATCAACGGGATAATTTTTCTTCGCAGCTTTAAGAATCTTGTCAACAAGCTATCTACAATGAAATACAGAAAAACTCACGCTCAAGAAAATCATGGTGAGAAATTAGTTCAAAACTCACTTGTCGCCGGCTTCTTGCTCTGACTAAAATCAATCAAATCTTGCGTCAGTAAAGACTCGATCTTGCGAAATGATTCGGTCCAAGAAACATATATAGACGTGCTGCAGAATAATCACATAATTAACTTGTCAAAAAAAACTTGTTCATTGTACTCACAAACAAGTGAATTCGTCAATAAACTTGTCAAAGAAAACTCGGTCATCCGTGCGAGATTTACTCAACCAATTACCTGTCATTTTTGCTGAAGACAACAGGAGAAACCAGAGGCAGAACTGTGTTACTGAGGCCTGAGCATAATGGACACAGAAATTCTCCTTTATCTACGTTAAACGTGTTCGTGACTCGAATCCTCCTGGATAACCTATCATTGGCCACTAATGACTCAAAATATCGTTGCCAACAGTCACCATGCATCACATGACCACAACTACCCACATGACTCCCAATGCGATGATCTCTGAATGACACTAAAGGATCCGTCTTCTCTCCTTGTTCAAGAGCTAAACTGTGATTGGTCGACAGAATTGTGGACCGCTGCACGTACGAGGAATAGACCAGCGGTCTGTCGCTTGAACTAGGGTTCTCCTGACATAATATACAAATAAATTGTTCCTGAGGAACGGTCACCGGCGGTGTACGATCATTTCCGATGGCGATCACCGCGACGTGCTCCGAAGATGACGTCATAGCCGAATCAGTTTGATCAACATCTACTTTTTCAACGCTAAAAATGAAAGTCCAGTTAAAGTCTGGTTTGCTTAAATCGCAATTCATCGGCGATCTTCTCTCATTCCTGTCCGGAATTACGGACCGAAAGCTTTGTATAAATAAATTTACGTGGTGTTTCCACAATATCCTATATTAGATAAACAACATCGCCGATGAATTGCAATGCATGAAAACCAAGCTTATGTTTATTTTGGTTTCAGGTTTAGAACAAGTAAAACTTAGATCAGACAATGATATAGGACTACCAGATCGAATTCATGCATTCAAAAACGAGTCTACAGCCTACGATTTCTATAATAGAGCAGAATAGAACGAATACTTTTTTAATACAAGAAATTTCAAGAGTAAACATGGCAGAAAAATGGTTGAATTCGGTGTCGTGACAGTGCGAAACCGGTCTTGTGTAAACGTAGCCTTAGTCATAATTATAGAAAAGTGGAAATTTCGTAAAACTGATCTCTGTGTAACTTACTCTGTTTTAGTAGACAAATATAATTCGGAATTCTGTCGAATGAAAGCTTTCTGCATGTTTGACATTTGCAATAAAACTCTTTCACGTCGCTCCTTGGCTTGACGCTGTTTCTCCAACTTCTCTTGGTCGTGCGACATGTCAATGGAAGGACTGTTCTCCGGCACACTTGCTTTCTTACCGGAGTCGTTTTGGATTGACAACTCTTCATTGAATTTCTAAGCTCAGAAAATACAGCATATTAGTAACCTGACCACATAGCTCATTACTTAATGTTATTCTACCTGAATGGTCCAAGTCAAAAGTCCATTGTGAGCTTGAATAATTGGATTGCCCTGAAGAGCTTCAAGACATTGCAACAAAGAATATTTGAGAGCTGAAATGAAAGACAAAGCATTTCAAAACGAGGATAGTGATAGACCTAGTGATTAACAAGGACAGTTTGGAGATGACAGAAGTATACAGCAGAAATAAAGGCAACAGCCATTATTGCATTCTCACCGGGATGAAGTCGTTTCTGCGCAGCAGTGATAAAACCAAATGATAGACCTTTGTTTCTGAATCGTGTCTCTTCATGCAATCCCAAACCAATAAGATGCAAAGTCTGTTACACAAAAGAAACATACAAGCATTAACAGTTAAAAAAATATCATGGTCCCCAAAATTGAGAGCAGACGTGTATAAATTAAGACGCACTTATGATTCACATTACTTAAAAGTTTTTCAAAGATAAGAGGATTACAAACCAGACAAAAAATTCTGTCCGTCCAAGATTTCGGATTTTCATGTTTAACTCTCCATAAAATAACAGTGAGAATCTCCATCATCTTTTTGCAAGTGAGTAGTTCAATAATGTTGGTGAACTGCGGTAAGAACTCAACACACACAGGTGGCTTGAAGACTAGAGAAAATTAAAAAGAACAAGAATCAAGATGGAAAACCATGGTACTGTGGCTAAGGGGCACAGCGTTCTGCTTATATTCCATAAATCCAGAGCGACTGGGAGTCAACATATAACGTTAGTGTACAGAAAGAGATTTGGAAGCAGCAAGACTCCTAGAGAAAACTGGAGGCTGTGATGAAGTTATAGCTATGAACTTCAGGTGATCGGAATCATGGAAAAAGACTGCGACTAGTTGTAAAATAATAATCAATTTTCGTTTAAAAATATTTAACTCACGCAGTACATTGCATTTTATTCGCTAATTTGCAATGGACTTGTCTTTCTTACCGTAAAACATATTTACGAAGTTTTGACCAATTTCGTAGAAGGGAAAGAAAGATGTTATTAAATATAGCAAAATGGATTTGTAATCTGTTGCTTGTTCCAGTCTTTTTGTTCACGGTCAAATCACCTGGCTGACTCTAAAGCCCCGTACAGACGGACAATTTTTCCTTGACAATTTTCCTTGACGACAT
>JAODVQ020041614.1:0-19687 GCA_025400075.2 Phenganax stokvisi
TACTAATGGGACCAGGAACTGGGCCAACTGGACAAGCTTGCTTGTCGTCCAAATCTTTAAAGTTCACGGCTTTGTCTAGAAACTCTCATTAACGGCCTATGAAGTATGAAATGTATAATGCCTTTGTTTTTCGTATCTGCGTTGCAAAAATTTAACACACGGCTTGCATTTGTCTGTGCATTTCAACGATGCATACTAATTATTGTAGAATCGCAGCAAAAATTGTCTCTAGTTTTTTTCCTAAATCAAATATCAAAAATCGAGCTCCATTAATCGATGAGTAATATCCTTTTACATCATTGTGTCAAATTTCACGACGATTGAACTAGAAATGAAGAAGCCTTAGGCTTTTTCGAAGAGCGTCGCACCCTAGCAAGAACAAGTATAAGAAAAAGAACAAGAAGAAGATTAGCAGCGATTAGGGACCAGTTCCTGGTCCAAAAATTCTATTGATAAGCTATTCCTTGTTTGGTCAGTATGTTCTTAGCAACATCTCTTTTGCATGCTGAGGTTTTTCTCAAACATGATTACATCATTTTCCGGCTCTGGTTCTTCAAACAGCGGGTGCATGAGTCTTGTCGGTGGATTAGTGATAGAACCGTGCTTGCGTGTATGTTTTACTGAAGTTTCTTTGCTCGCGGAAAAACATCAAAACACCTAACAAACTTATAATCGACAAAAGTGTTTAATTATTCAAGATTTTACGTGAACTTTGCACGTAAAACATTGTTATTAATGTACACTACATGATGGAAAATACTTTTAACATTTTCTGTATAATGTCCCAAGTTACTTTGACATGCAGTCCTTACTTTAGTTGAAAATCTAAAAATTTTTGCAAGCCGGTGCATACATATACAGTTACAAAACATATACAAAACTTAAAAGAAGGCAATTCAACTTAGATATCTATATGAAATTTGCTTTGGAAGATTAGAGAACTGAGAGCCGGTCTTTGTTTAACAACAAATTGACATATGTGAAACATAAAATTAAAATGTGATAACTTAAAAATTCCTCAAACATTTGAGTCTTTGTCTCTAAACCTGTGTTCTTAAAAGCTATAGGAACGAGCTCACTTGGTCATTGAAATAAGAGCAGCATTGACTCATAAATCGTGGTTATAAGCAAAACGCAATATCAAAAAATGAAATAGGTTACCTTGCACATTTTCTCAGTAGCCTTTGATGTATCTCCTTCCTCGTTTCGTGGATAAAAATCGTTTCTGATATAATGTGAAGTCGACGCGTCCTTTTTATGTGCTCAAGGCGACCACTTAATACAGATGGGTGCAGCTGCACTTCACTTGCATGCGTAATCGAGCAGAGATCCTCGAAATACTGCAAATTGGCATAGTGAAGTAGCGCACTATATCAGAAATAAAGATGCAATTAAGTTTCAAGCCAACACAAAATGCCAAACCCTTCATAATTTCAATGAAAGCGTGACGTTTTTGACATTTAAAAAGTTATTAAACGTCTTTATTGCCGATTCTAGTTGAAGTTGCGCCCGTGCAGGCGATGTGCATGCGAAGTTAGATCAAACCCTATGGAAGAAAAATTTTTAAAGCTTTTCACGACCATATTCTCCAATGAAATTGAATATAATTTTTATTTTATTGTATCTTAAAGAATGTAATGCATTTGATGGTTGGTTTTTAACATCCGGAGTGAAACCATGCAAAGATTGCAAAAAGCTCTGTTTTTGTTCAAATCTTTAAGAATTCTTTCAAAAACCACCTACGTGATCATGAACCGCAATCCAGTCAGAAACGTGTCACGTCCGGCGTTCTCAAATGTTTATTTTGGAGAACTGAAATACATTATTTTGTTAGTCTTGGGCATTGAAATCGCTAGTGTTCAGCGTTTTGGATAACAACTGCTGAAATTATTTGCACTCTACAATTCTTATTTCATATTTGCTGTTTGCATGTATTTCAACATTCGTTGTCCCCTGATATCGCTAAGTTTCTTTCTGATAAACTCAACGTACAGACGTTTTAAAAAGGTACTGAAGTATATTCATGAACGTACAGATTCATCATTTACAGAGATTTTTTGACACCTCGCTATAAACTAATTTCACAAAACTATTTTAAAATAAATTACTAAGTGAAGCCAATAAGGAAAAACAATTGTTAAGGCGTTTTCTTTTCAACTATACTTGAAATTCTCCCACTCATTCCTGTTACTCCACGTCACTCAGACTTCCCTTAAGCTTGTGCCTCCACTCTAGTTGCACGAATGCAGTAATTTGCTTCAAAGTGATAAAGATGAAAAAGCTTGAAGTAAATGTATCTGGAGTTAGGCAAAATTCTTTTCGACAGGGTAAAGATGTATCATACAAGCAAAATTATAAAACATCTTATGCACTGTTCTGTTGTCATGAAACGCGCTCAATATCCGTGCTATGATTTGAGTTATGCTTCCATGCTTTTTCTATAGTTAGTTATTGTACCATGTTGATAGGATGTCTTCACGGCTTATAATTGCATGTGTGCCAATGCTGCGTATTATGTAGTTTGTTTTCTATGTGTGTGTATGAGGCCCGTTTCAAACGTCGCACTACTGCTGCGTCGAATACATTAAAAACAATCGATAATAAGGATTTTCGGCTGATTATCTATTGTTTTTAATGCATTCGGCACGGCAGTAGCGCGACATTTGAAACGGGCCTCAGTTAGCGATTGCAGGTGAAACTAAAATTAAAAATTTGTTTAAAAGACTTTAATTTTCTGATGGAAAGTTGCGATGTTTTCTCCAATTAAAAGACATAATGCACATTTAATAACGTGACGGGCTTCTTGAACAAATACTAATCTTGAACATTTGAGCACGGGTCGTGGGCAAAATTTATCCATTTTACCAGGGGTTTCGTGGAGTGGACATGTTAAGGGGGGCCGAGGGTATATTTTCCCCACAAAACAAGTTTTCCGATGTGTTTTCAGATATAGTTATTGTTACAATAAATACCATAATGGCATTTTAGTGATAACAATTTCAGAAATACAGCAAAAATTCCAATCGACCGAGAAGCTACTATTTTAGTAAGTTTTGCAACGTCTCCTTGCTGCGTTTGCGTCCATGCAATCTTAACCAGCAGAAAGCCACTTACGGAAGAGATGCCATAATAGCGTATATGAAAAACATCCGATCAAGGAGCGGGAGGCCACATGGAAAGACAGAGGCACGATCAATACAATGAATAACTACTGTAGTTAGTTTTACATACATACATACATACATGCTTTACTTTATTCATTTCAACGTATAACGTATATGTTTCATTGTTCGTAGCAAAAATAAATATTTCCGACAAATGTGAAAATGCTCTAATTTTTTCCGACGCAACATAACGCTAGGGGGGCATGGCCTCCCTCGCCCCCCCCCCGGCCACAACGCCCCTGCATTTTGCACTAACAGAAAAAGAATTTGACGAGTACAGCTGGTATGTGTTTAGTATTTAATATCCAGGCAAAAAGAGTAAATCATTGGTTTGTGTTTTTTTCACTGATCATTTCATTTTATTGGTTTAATTTATGTTCCATTTGCCACATTTACATGCTTTTATACTGGTCGGTGTTATTAGACAAATATGTTTTTACTAGCACGTGCCAAACTTCTACATCCAAGTATCTTCACTATGTCAAAACAAAGTAAGTTCTTAAAACTTGATGAAGGACTTCAATGACTTCCTTTTGACTTGAAATTGCTGCCACCTCTCATTTTTAACATTGTTTAATTAAACAAAGTTTTCTTATTAAATCCAGTACCACCCGTCAGTTGCAAAAATAGCGAGTTGAAAAAATGCTACCGAAGTTGCAATTTTCATTATATTTTGACATATGGTGGAATTTTGTGATAAAAGCATACAAACGTTACAGTCTTTTACAGATGCTTTTCTGCGTACTACGTAAGGTTATTATTCATATCATCAAATTATGAAGGGCCAGTTTACACGGGCGACTGTTGCTGCGATATTTCTCCTCTTAGCGTATGTGATCGAGTAGGTTGACTGGCGAGTGCATCAGCAAAATTGTTAGACCAAGTTATACTCGCTATTTATCCACTCTTTCACATCGTTCAACACGAGAAAAATCGCATAGAAAATCGCTCGTGTAAACAAGCCTTAACAATATCCGATATTGAGCGACACGTATTAATAGCCTATCATTTCAGCTACTCGGTTTCACGCTGGGAACGATAATTGAATTTTGTACGAGATTTTTAAGGGGCTACATATTCGTTTTAATTTCTGATCCGGTCGTAATTTATACGCTTTTCGTAATGCAGAAGTATTATTATGTAGTGCAGCCACGTTACCCAGGCGTTTGTTCGTCATTACGGATGCCAACCTATTTCTCAAGGTGCAGCCGTGCAGCACGATGTCGGATTTTGTACTCTTGTGTTTGACTACTGATGGACTCTTTAAGCCTGGTTTCCATTAAATCGTAAACGTCGCTAAAGTCGCGTCGCAATTGTTGCTACGACTTAAGTTGCGACGATAATGCCGACGCTCACGATAATCCCGAATAAAGTCGCAAGAATAGGCCTGTTGCGATTTTTACGATAGAGACTTACGATAGCGACGTTTACGACTTAATGGAAACCAGACTTTAGTGTGGTAATTTGTCAAAAGGATAAATCAGCCAAGCAAATCAGACAAACCAACCAGATTAGGTTATAAAGTTTTGACTCGATCATGTATACATTCCAGTTTAGTTTTGCCCGTTTGCAAAGTGATAGGTAGACTATGGGCTGTACAATATCCGAGTACTACTATACATTATAACTCCAAATTAATGCTGTATTATCTATTAGAAAATGTGACTTACAGTTAATGCGGTTGAATTTCTATAAAGTATCGCAGGATACATGCCTTGTCTATATGTTCAAACTGTTGCCTTGTGGGTGTGCCAAAAGAAAATAATTTATCTTAACCGAAAATCGGTGTGTGGTGATAATGTTCCTGTTTGGTGATCGTTCTGAACTTGGGCGAATTTAAGTAGAAGGTGCCTAGCTGTTGCTTGTTAAGGAACTGAACTAACAAGGCCGAAAATGGTAATTGCGGGTATAGTGATACTGAGTGCTAGGTACTTTTACAAACTAACTGGTTCATTTCACCAATCTCTGCATATTTTGAACATTTCCCAACACTCAGGTGACACTTATTTCACTTCACTTTACAAACAAGCAGAGAATTTAAGTAGATTAATCATTGTAATAGGAGGGGAAGCTAGCTTGCCATGAAACCAAGCATTCGTCCTTACAAACCGCACCGATGAATGACTATCACGAACTACTTTCCCGTCTCTCTGATATGAAATCAGCTGACATGCACAGAAATCAAACTATCTACCGTTTTGTCTACCCATGATGCACAGTTCACAGCTCTCCTGTATTGTCTACAAGAGAGCTCAAATCACTTCCTTCGCAAGATTGTTGTGTGCGTTCTTCTACTTAAGTTGAACACTGGTCTGTGTGCCTTCGAAATGGGCTTGCTGTCAAACAATTGCTTTATAGCATAACTCTCTTAGAAGACAATTGACCATTTTCCTCTTACATTGCACAAGTTGTTTCTCTCTATTAAATAATTTACTTTCTGATTCAGCGCATTTCTTGATGCACGTTCAGTTTATCGTTCCGTGACTGTGACCCAGATCTCTTGTTTGGGTTGAGTAACTAATCCGTACTCTGCTTCAACAACCTGACCTTCCACCAAATTAATTTTAAAACGTCGCAACAGGACAGAAAGTACGACGACAATCTCTGCATAGGAAAATCTATAACCAGGACATTTACGTTTGCCAGCAAAGCCAAAAGGTTGGAATGCCATTGGGTGACGTTTTTTCACTTCCTCATCACTGAAGCGTTCTGGATCAAACCTAAGAAACAGAACAACGACAATCAAATGAGTTTTGATGATTATTTCCCTTAGCTTTTTAAAGTCATGCAAACAAATTTCCCTGTCAGGGTTAGCATATTGCCACGTTACGGTAATACTTTTTACTCAAACACTCAGTAGCCATTTTGAGCTCATTCAGCAATACTGTAAGAATACTTTAAGCTTCTGAGTATACTATAGCGCCATAACATTATGCTAGTAATCACTTGAGGCTTTAGCGTTGTTTTAGTGAGTCACTCTCTGCCAAGTGTTTTGTAGCATGATGTAACCTCAGATCGGCGACTCTACACCAATGTAAAGCCTGTTCTAATCTGCATAGTATTGATATAGTCTCATACGTGGTCTGTCAAATAGTGCTTTGACTTCATCAAACATTTCAGGTGATGCCAATGAAACAGTGAGTTGTGTCCCCCACCAAAAACTTGCTAGTGGACCATACTCTCCATGCTACTCCATCAAAAATTCATGCAGACTCCCAGCATCCTGAATGTCTTCAACGTTACCTTTGCTATAGATATAGTATTTCATGTATTTTTGTTTTCTTGTGAATTAGATCTTTGTCATTTTTATGTTAATCAAATGAAGGACAGCCCCGCCTTCTTTTTAGGGTGATATGTCGTGGCTGTGTTTCAACTTAGACTCCTTTTACACACGGTGCCGTTTTCGCAATCTGGTTTCGAATTGTTCTTCATTCCCGTGGGAGTTTCAAACAATAGAAAACGCCGATGAAAACGCCACCATGTAAACGTAGCCTACGGTTTGGTATTTCACAGTACATAAATGACAGGTTGCAACAGTATTTACACCTGTTCCTGCAAGTTCGTGAGTCTAACCCGAATTGGAAGCACTGACTAATTTGTTTGCTCATATATCATTACAGTGATAGACGTAGGAAGTTTGAACCCTATCTGTGTAAGTTGCGCTGAAAACTACTCATTAAAATGCGACGTCTTGTTCAGCATTTCTTATACTCAGGATCCGTGGAGTCAATGCCAGGGAAGGAAAAACTTCGCGTCTTTGCATTCTACGGATGGAAAATTTTAAACAACATATTAATATCTTCTAATTATCAAAACAGTGAAGATAATTCACTCGTTTATATTCACGAATATATACTTACAAAATCAACAAGAAAGAAGAGTGCCAACAAGAGAGCACATATGACAACACAGGCAATTATACCAATATCTAACTCGCTGAAATGTGTAGAAAGCATTTCGATAGAGGCAGTTTAGATTACTGTGCTGTATTGTACAAAAGCATAGTCTGCTGCTTAGATGTGAATAGTTGATCTGCACAACGTAATAAATATTTTATCCGAGCATTAGACACTCAAAAACTCATTAGTTAGACAGGAGGAAAAAACAAAGAAAAATCATAAGCGTGTCTTGTGAAGACACTGGGCTACGCCTCGTGCTCTCCGGTCACTGCCTCGTGTCTTTGTATCTGATAAAATACTCCAGCTCGTGTTCTAAACCATACTTATAGCTTGTAAATTGTGGGAAATGAATTATTTTTATAAAATTAGTAATTTACATTCACAAAGAGGGAGTATAGAGTAGTCAAGAAAATGGCCGCAACTGCATGCGACCTGCTTTGCATGCTCGAATTTGAAGTCAGAACTCAGAAACTTACGTCCCTGAAGTACAAAATGAACGTCCATCCTATGCTTAATTTTGTAATCAGTTTGTGACTCCATTTTATATTTCGGACTATAATGGGATTATTGAGAAGGCTAAATCTCAATGTGGCCATTTCAGCTTTTCAAAATTTTCCCAGTCATTTCGCTTACATTATAAGAGAGACTTCCCTTATGCCTCAGTTGCATGAATGCTGCACGTTTTTTCAAAGTGATAAAGAAAGACCAAAAAAATCCTGAAAAGTGGATGTGGAACAGACTTTGATTTTGACACTTATGGACAAGCAAATTATCTCATGCACTGTTATCATGAGACGCGCACAGTATCAGTGCTACGACTTTAATCATGCTTTCATGCTTTTATCTTGTTAGATATTGTACCAGTTTGCGATGTTTTTTTCCAATTAAAAGACATAATGCACATTTAATAACTTCACCCGCTTCTTGAACAAATACTAATCTTGAACACTTGAGCACGAATCGTGAGTAAAATTAATACACGATTATTGAGCAATGTGTGTCTCGTTACTAATAGTCTGTAATATCGTCTGCTCGGTTTCACACTGGGAGCAATCAGTGGGTTTTCTATACGAGGTCTTTACAGGTGCTACATATTCATTTTAACTTCTGATCCGCTTATCATTTATGTGCCTTTCGTAATATACATAAGTGAAACAACAGCCTTGTAACTACGCGATTTTGCTCGTCATTACGAATGCCAACCTCTTTCCCATGGTGCAAATCAAAGCGACTGATCTATACACATTGATTGTCTATCCTGAACAGAAACGAATGGCATGCGAACGAAGTAAAGACGAGAAGTAAAACTCGCCCGATTGAAACTCGTTTCAAGTCTGCAGCTGTTAGGACCCTATCTGGTGACTACGTGCTTCTGTCGTGCAAACGTACACTAGATCAGGGCGCTGTAAAACACATGTGTTTTACAGCGCCCTGACTAGATTCACCATGGACAATACCCAAGTTCAGAAATGTCAGTATTTGCGAATATATTATCTGGCACCAAAGACTATGAAAAATGTTGCTCATTTCATAAAATTATTCATTCTTCACCACGCCGCAATAATCAATAATCACTTGCATTGAAGAGCGCAAATCACTTTATTTCTTCACAAGATTGTTGTGTGCGTTGTTCTACTTCAGGCAATTGTCTGTTTTTCTCTTACATTGCACTAGCGCATTTTTAGGGTAGCAGTTCTTTCGCTATACTATATCAAGTAATTTGTGACTCAGCGCATTTCTTGATGCACGCGTTCAATTTATCGTTCTGTTACTGTGACCCAGATCTCTTCCTTGGGCTGAGTGACTAATGAGTACTCTGGTTCAACAACCTGACCTTCCACCAAATTAATTTTAAAACGTCGCAACAGGACAGAAAGTACGACGACAATCTCTGCATAGGAAAATCTATAACCAGGACATTTACGTTTGCCAGCAAAGCCAAAAGGTTGGAATGCCATTGGGTGACGTTTTTTCACTTCCTCATCACGGAAGCGTTCTGGATCAAACCTGAGAAACAGAACAACGACAATCAAATGCCGACATGTAGCACCTACATGATTGCAACAAACAAAAAGATAGTGCAATTTTGTTTCGGAAAGTATTGCACTGGACACGTACTTGTCAGGATCGGGCCAGAGGGTTTCATCTTTCAGAACAACACCAAGCGCGGTTATTATAGGCGTCTAAATACGATGAAGTACAGAGTTCACTGCATTATTCAGTCCAGCCGTCGAAAGAGAAATTGCATAATTTATACCTCTTTGGGTATAAAATGTTTCCCAATCTGTAGATCATACTCTGAAATTCTCGCTGCCCAGGGAGCAGTCACAGCGCATCTCATTGTCTCATCAGCTACTTGTCTTGCATACCTACAGTGGCATTAAACGGTCAACTGCAGTATTGTATACGGTTTCTAAATTAAGCTTGTCCTTGCAAAAACTGCGTACACCTTAAACTGTGAGGAGCGCGCAAGGCATATTGGTCATTGCCTACTTAGGCTCACAAACTGAGAAATTTTACTTGGCAAGAATACCTAAGGCATACGAACGACTTACGATGGTAAATGTCCTTGCCAAAAAGGCAATCTCATGATTTTAAGGCCCAAAACAAGCACTAACCCATCGCTATGCTGACTCAGAGTTTAACGTTTACGGTTTTCAAAAGACAACTTTAATTGAAACAGCTTCGTGTAAAGCCTTCAATCGTTGCAATTATGAAAGTCTGATGATAGCCAAGCTAGAAATCAAAGTGACATGAGTTTTGCATTACGTTAGTTCCAAATAATGGCTACTGATGTAAAAGATCTCAAATATTTAAGACATCGCAAAAAGTGTAGTTCACGTACTTCAACTCTGGTACAATCTGTGATGTGATAGTTTCCTCTCCTAAAACACTCGCAAATTCCTGGTAAAGTTGTTCTTGAACTTCCTCGTGCGTAGCCAGAAAATAGAAACACCAGGCAAGGGCTAAACATGTACAATTAATATGGAATGCCTATTTACAGAAACTAGAAACGTATTTGCGCGTTATATATAAGTATGAGGAGTCCATCAAAATGCAATGTCATGATTAGGAGTAGGCCATTCCACTGAATTTTTGAGAAAGATGTAGTATGTAGTACAAAGTTAGTGCGGTAGTACGATCAAACTACGGAGGAGAAAAACAGAATTCGACCAGCAAATGATAGTTGACGCATCTACACTTACATTATATATGCCTTGCATGCGTACTGGGTCGTGCATGAACGTCAACGTTTTGAAACTATTTTTCGTCTTTTGACCAAAAACTCACTTAGTCTTGATGAATATAAACCTCGAAATGTCTGAGAAAATAGCATCAGTAGAGTAGGAATAACTGATATCCTTATACTCACTATTGCCAGTTGTGTGGAAGCCTCCAATCAAGAAGGTGAGAGTTTGATCGACCAGCTGAAGACAAACAAGACGTAAATGTTATAACCAGTATTCTTTTAAGAAAAATTCAAATATTTCACATGCCTCCTCTTCATCAATGAATTCTGCATCCAAGAGAGAATCAAGGAAAATGTGGTCTTCCTTCACTTTCTGTGTCCGTCGTTGGCGAATTATTTCAATTATCACGCTTCGCATATAATCTCGATCTAAAAACACGTTCAGCACAATAATGCCAAATAATATGTACACCCCCAAAAAATGATTGATGATAATGTATAAATTTTCTTTCAGAAACTTGAAATTCTCAAAACTCAGGATTTTCATTAATCTAAAGCCTTTGTTCGACTTACTTTTGGCAAAATTTTCCGTTCTCCCATCGCCATCTTCAGGCATGTTTCCTTTCAGCTGATTTTCTTCTTCACCCCAGCACTGTCAAGAAAATACACGAACATGTAATCAAGTCCCATTGGATTGAAGAAACAGTAGATTCATAAACACTAAAGAAACTTTTGGTTCAATAGAGTTGGGGCAGGAAACTGCAAAATCACTCAGAGACTGCAAATTTTCGCCAGTGTCTTATTCTTACAAGTATAATTAACTTACGACATAATAAGCCTTAGCCATTTTGTGAAGCTGTTCTTCATCTTTCATTTTATTCCCCAAGGATGTCAAAGCAAGAGCCTTCATACTTAACGAAACCATATCTTGTGCCAGAGGAATCTGTTGATCTGGTGGTTGAGATGCCCATTTGTCTGCAATTTCGCGGGAGACCTGACCAAAACATCACTTGAACACTACTATACACCAGGAGTATTGCTGGTTTTCTTGTAACTAATAAATCATACCTTTACAAAGTCATCATAATAGTAACTAATAGCAGCATGACTAAATCCCTGATCCATAAGATGGCGCCGCTTGCGACCTTCAGTGCCATTTGCATACTGAATACTTTTGCGACCAATTAAACCAGAAAAAGCTTCAAAGAGAAGTGCTGAAAATGAAGTAAGTTTTACTGATCAATTAAATACTGATAATATGATTATTTTCATTACTAACCCATGGCATGGCAATGTTCCCCGATTCCCAGTGTCCCAATTCTTTGGTTAGTCTTTAATGTCACTCGGACAGAATTCCTTGTCAAGACAAGCACAGTGCCACTTGATAAGCACAGAATTTTGAAACTTTCTATTTCTTTTTAAATAGCAGTTTTGTGCACTTTTTTGCCCCCTTTTCAAATTTACACAGGTTATTAATCAATAACATTGATATTTTACAAGGTTAACTTAACCTAATTACTCATACTTAACTTCACTCCAAACTACTCAGCAGCCATAAGTTCATTCAACAATACTTCTAAGCATACTATAGTGCCATCAACATACTAGTCATCACTTGAGGCTTTAGCATTGTTATAGTGAATGACTATGCCCCAAGTGTTTTCTAGCATGATGCAGACTCAGATCAGTGACTTATACTAATGTATAGTTTGTGCTTATCGGACTAATATTGATGTAGTCTCATACGTGGTCTGTCAAAAAGTGCCTTGACTTCATCAAACATCTCAGGTGATGCTAATGAGACAGTGAGTTGTGTCCCCCACCAAAAACTTGCTAATGGACCATACTCTTCGTGCAACTCCATCAAAAATTCATGCAGACTCCCAGCATCCTGAATGTCTTCAAAGTTTCCTTTGCTATAAATACATTATATCAAAACTTTGTCTTCTTGTTAATTAAGTCTGCCACCAGTGTGTTATGGTAGAGATTGTATTCATTAAATTAAAGGGGGAGCTGCCTACTTTTCAGGGTGACAATTCAGATAACTAATGATTGTGTTTTAATAAGACTAAAAGTTTGGTATTTTCTAAATATATGAGCAATAGCTTCTAACCCTAACCCAAATTCTAACCACTGAGTCACAGACTATCTGGACCACTCATGTATCAAGAAAGGGATGGCGGTTGAACAAGGAAGTTTGATTCCTATTAGAGGGGTGTGCATGGGATCAAATTGGTGTCTTTGAATCCGCAGGGTTTATCTAATTGCAAAATTAGAATCCTATACGGTTCAGAGTGAAAAAATCCAAACCAATTCGAAAACATAAACAATATCAGATCCTATCTGATGCTAAAAACATGTGTTGATCTGACCCAACTAGGAAAATATAAAATATCCTATGATATCTCTGTTATGAGTGCTATACTGGATAGACTATGAATGATGCGCGATTCACGGCTTTTCACGCACCTGAAGTATGGCCAAACACTTAGCTCATACAGCAACAGATAGCTCTCAAAAGGAAGACCTAGCTATTTTACAGATTCACGTCACGTTGTTTAAACTTATATATCTTACTCAGGATCTGTGGAGTCAATGCCAGGCAAGGAAAAACTTCGCGTCTTTGCATTCTGCCGATAGAAAATGTTAAACAGCATAATATCTTTCAATTATCGAAAAAGTAAAAGATAATTCACTCGTTTACATTCACTAATACGTATACTTTTATACTTACAAAGTCAACAAGAAAGAAGAGTGCCAACAAGAGAGCACATATGACAACACAGGCAAATATACCAAAATCTAACACGCTGAAATGTGAAGGAAGCATTTCGATAGAGGCAATTCAGATTACTGAGCTATTCACTAAAACCATACTTTGCTGGATACTTGATCTGCACAGATAGTACGCCAATATATATATCAACGTAGGCCTGAGTCAAACGGAAACAGTTGCATAATTTCGTCACACGTTTGTGAAGTAATATTTATAATATAATTGGGTTGGTGCGTAGTTCACTTCTAATATTTGATTGGCTGTGAAGTAGAAAGCAGTGTGCTGAACTTAATTCTTCCTATAGTTTATAAATAATGGCAAAAGTGGACAAGGGTGCAGTTTCATTCACTAAAATTCACTAAAAGAAAGTTTGTTTTAATTCAAGTAACTATTCCTTATTTACTCAAATTACTATTCCTCTTTGCTCAATAATTGGTTGAAGTGAAGCAACAACAGTTGCAGCATTAGGTCTCTTAAGTGGATCTTCATCAGTGCAGCAGTGGAACAATGCAACCAGAGGCATGCACTCATCTTTTATGGTGACATCAACAGGAATTGGTGGTCTTGTGCCCAAAGCATTTAAATATTCTTCATTATCTTCAACATTCAAACTTTCTGAAGTGCTAGTCACTTGTGTAATAGAGCAGTCTACTGAGGATGATGAACAATCTAAAAAAAGTAAACAAACGAATTTGAACTGTTGTAAAAATTGAAAATTCTCTTGTATTTACTTAACTGAGGACTAAAAGCATACCAAGCAAATCCATATGTGGAACGGATAGTGTTAACATCTCCCATAACAATAGACCAAATGGATAAATATCTGACTTGTCTGTTATTGCTGCTTTATTGAAAGCTTCCTTAGGTCTCCATGGTTCTGAGCCCACATAAATATCGTTTTCATTCTTGAGGCCACTCAGGTCATCCTTCAACCTCATTGAAACTCCAAAATCACACAACTTTACTTGCTCAAAGTTGCCCTGAACCAAGACATTTTGACTTTTCACATCACCATGAAGCAATTTATGTTTGTTATGGAGATAGTTCAGTGCATTAGAAACACACCATGAAACTTTCAAGATCTGATCTGTCATAAAGGTTTCTTCCAAAAAACAGTTTTCTTCAATGATATCCATCAATGATCGTTCACAATCTTCCATTGCCAAGCACAAATCGCCAGACTTTGTGCCAGTAAAACCACGATATCCAACGATATACGGATGACTTCCAATTTCCTTCAAGATACTTGCCTCAATGGCCAGCCTCTCTCGCATAGTATCACTTGTTTTAGGGTTGGTTTTCTTGATTGCCCAAGGTGAATTGATTTTACCATTCTTCTCGGGAGTGCGTTTGTATTTGTAAACAATCACTCCAGTTCCATAACCAAGTTTCAACATAAAAGGCGATGATGGAATGTGGATTCTAGAGCCAGAGGGTGAACCATTTTCTGGGCTTGAAAGATCCATGATAATCAAACGTTTCCGAAAAATTATTGAAATTTGAATTTTGTCATTTTGAAATCATGAATTTGATTGGTTAATGAACAAATTGTGATATGCGCAAATCTTCCCCCCTGATAATTTCCTGGGCCTGATCTACGGCCTGATCGCAGGCTGGTATTGGCACTTTCAATATGGCTGTAAAAGACGAAATTTCGTGGAGACGAAATTGGAAACCAGATTTTGACACTACGACATGGAAAGTAATTCATGTCGGTACTGACGTGTACTGGATAAAGTGCTTTTTTAAAGATGCTCTGTGTTCATATAAGATTGCTGTTACAAATTTTGAACAGGTTTGGATTGAAGATGTATCTGATGAGAGTATGTTCTGTGAGAGGGCAAAGGTACTGGTCATTGATGAGTATTTAGTATTTCTATCAATTGCAGAACTCAGTAAATGGATATAATTCTTTGTGGTATACATGTAGAAATTGAATCCAAATGTTGAAGCGCAGAGCACCTATCTTCTGAAGCACCTCAAGGACTGTTTGTCTGAATTGACTGAAAAATCTTTTTCAGTTCAGGAGGTGAAGTTGCATTTTGAAGTCTTTCACAACATTTTTTATTTTGTGAAATCAAGCAAATACAGACAGTTCGAAATTTAGTAAAACTTGTATCACAGTTTGTTTTCATTTTTAATTCTCTTTACTTTCGTACACATTGCACTGACACAATCTTGTGTTCTCTGCACTGATTATTTAGCCAGATGCTGAGAGTAATCAGTTTACTCTGTATATGAAGTCAAAACTTCCTGCTGGTATTCCATTTTCCTGGAAATTTTACTGTTTTCCTGTAAAAAAGCTAATCGTAAGTGAAAGAAATGTAGATCAAAACTAAATTCATTATACATACAAAATAGGACAATGAAGCTACTTGTTTCAAGTGAAAATCACGTTTTCTTTGATCTTGACCCTTATCTTGCCAACTCTCACTTGTTTAGATGAAAGATTTGCTGGTGTCTCCCCTATTGTCAATGGTTGGTGAACTACAAAGAAGACACGAAGAATTAGTTAAAATTTTGAAAAAAAAAGATTATGAAATTGAGGAGTACAAAAACTCTGGAGCTGTCCTGTCAAGAAGTAGGTTTGTGAATTGTATATATCAACTGCAGTTTTCCATTACCAGCCCATGTTTTGTTTTTCTATGATTGCACATTAGTCATGACATTTAAAACAAATTTGTAGAATCATTTGAAACCCAACCATTCCTGCTGGAGGACTTTACCAAAAGAATGACAGTTTCACAGGTATATCTAAAGGGAAAGTAACCCAGTTGATACTCTTCCAGTGCAAGCATTTTTTCCATCTTGGACAAGTTTGTACATACAAAATGTATTTTAAAAAAAGACTTTGGCCATGTCGGTACACACTATGTGAATTTTTAAAGGACTATTCCGCAACACGCTCAAATTTCGTGAACATGAACAAAAAATAGGAGACAGAGAGACTTTGACCACATCTCTGAGTCTTCTTTGCAATGATTATGAGCGAAAACAATAATTAAAACATTATTTAAGATTTTACTGTACATCTCTGTTGGATCTCATCGTCTAGGAATTTGTTAAAGTAGTTGAGCACTGTGCTGAGAGAGCATGTCAAGAGAAAACTCGAGATTTGTTTGAGCAAGTTATGATTAAAAGAAAATGGATAGAATTTCAAAATGCTCCAGGTAAATCTTGGGGTTATGCACCGAAAATTTGATCGTGAAAACAGTGTTAGAAGGCTTACACATTGCCAAACAATGGCTGCTCAGTGTGTTTCAAAACAAACAGAATTTATTATTATATGCAGTTTTGTGGAAACACCACGTAAATTTATTCATGCAAAGCTTTCGGTCCGTAAGCCCGGACTGTCTTCAGTGCAAAGCAGACTTTTCGCAATCACATGCCTCTTTTAAATTAACAGTGTCGTGGTCAGTCTTAAATAGTCTGATTTATTCACTGTTGTGTCATTGAGCTCGCGTCGCATGCCAAGAAATCTTGTGATAATCTCCCTGTTAACTGTAATAAAACGTTGTATTCGAACCCTTGCATGAAACGAACCTTTTAATTTTTGACTGAACCTATAAACATGTATATTTACAATAGTTCCACTATATTGTGCTCAAATTGCTGATGGCAGCCGTTTCAAAATCAGATTCTTATAGTTTTTCCTGGCGAAAACAACAATATTAGTATTAGATTGAGGATACACCAACGTGTATTTTCAGGGCCGTAACAGTACAGAGTCGATAGGGGGGCGGTATATTTTATCAAGTTTCCGTCATTGAGGCCCATTTTCCACTGCGCAAATTTGTTAGCTCGACAAATAAATCTGGCAACGTGATTGGCTCGCTTTCGACTTTTTCGCGACAAATTATTTTGGTGGCGAATCACGTTGCTGGATTTAGTTTTCGCTCAAAAATTCGCGTAGTGGAGAACGGGCTTTACCCACGGTACTTCTTTACATTAAATTACTATTTTAATTTGGTCAAAGCTTATTATTGGGAGTTTGCCCGCTCGTGGCCCCACCCGGCTACGGCTGTGATTTTTTATTGCGAAGCTGTCGGTCTGTTAGCCCTGCACGGCCTTCATCAGTGCCCGGGCAAACGGACCGAAAGCTAATACATGCTGACATTTGAAAATACAGTAGTCTAATTTTTTGATCAACTTTGTACATTTTTTTTTTGCTTATGCAAAGGCGTATATTTTTAGGGAACACAATGGCAGCCGATTTCGTTGTTTTTTCTCTCTCCCTCTTCCCTCCCAAGTGATCATATTTGGCCTGGGAAATGTCATTGAACAGAGAATTGCAATCGATGTTTTCTTGGACAGTGAAGCGGTTTCTTATAGAGTGGGCTATATCAACGAGAATACAAATTCTGTTTGTTTTGAACCCAAATGGCCGGAAGAATTTGTGCATAAAAGTTATAATTTGCATGAAAAGGTAATGTACTTGGCAATTTTATATGAACTATAATACGTCTGGTTCTCATTTAAATGCAGGCAGTTCTCGTTATGACGAACACCCTGGAGACCCTCCAGAGCGCTTGTAGAAAGGGCGGTCCCCCGCGTTAATGACGTACTTTTTGCGGTGAATATAGGCCCCATTACACTTCCGCATATTGGCACTGCACGGATAAAAACTGGCACGAGTGCCGCTTTTTAATGGCAAAGCTTGGGTAAATTTTCGAGTGTAAATAAGAGACGCGCCCTCTCAGGGTAGGACACTCGGACCTTTTTTCTACCCGTGCCGAGACCTGCTAAAATAGGTTGTCTTGACGCGGATATAGTGGCCCATGGCAACTTTTATCCGTGCCGTGCCAATTTCGTCCAAACACCGTCTAAGCTAGGGTAGTTGTGAATACTGTTTTTTGGCTCAAGTATTTTTGTTGCTTGTGTCGCATAAAAAGTCTTTCAATAAAGCATGCATTAAGCATTTGACCCCAGTTAGAAATTCAAGTATAATTGTGATACGATCTTACATAGTACTTTTCAAGAGAATTAAAGCTGATTGGTTTGAGATAAAGTGACAGGAATTTGTACGTTTTAATTGATTGATCGTTGCCTCTTCAATCGCTAAATGACAGCAACAAAAAGCTAACAAATTTTTGATTTCTTTTTTTCCAATTATTTGTATTCATATGTATGAATGAGTTTAGAACGTTTTCTAACTGTAAGATAATAAAAGATACTATTATACATTGTAGTAAAAACACGCATTTTGATTGGCTATGGCCAACTTATTAATTGTAGTATTCTATTCAGCAACACTCGCATTCATGCTCAGTTCAAATAAGGAATGGGGATAAAATGTTGGCCAGCCCCGTCTTACGACCATCTTACATTCTCCTGCTAACCAAGACAATTGACCCCCTTACACACCCGAATCCCATACCTTTTCTCCCAAACCTAAATACCCAAACCTTTAAATCCCAATTCTAACCCCTAAGTCCCAAACCTTTGATCCCTAGGACTTTAAACCCAAGAGTTCCAGCATAGAATCTCGATCAAAACGGGGTGTTTATCGGGAAACTTGAAGAGAAAATTAAAACAATCGTAAGGGAAATCATGGGGACATCCTCAGAAAGATTCTGAGTAAAAACGTTGACGCCTTAGGAGTTAGGGGAGGGAAATGGGGTAAAATGGGGATGGGGTTGACTCGACATGTCTAACATAGTGGTAGAGTCTAAGACTTTTGAATCGCATGTGTGGGCAAGAACCTGCCAAATTCACGTTGAATTATCGGCCATACGTGTGAGGTCAATTTGATATCAAGACGTGAGAAATGACGTGAGGACGCATCGGCATAGCTTTATGGTATCAGCATCAAGTGTTGAACAGTGTCCTCCTTCGTTGTGCCAAGACTGTATCACAGCCTGGCTGTTAGCCAAAATATTGATCCTGCACGGCATGGATGGTCTGCAAAGTGTGTCAACGCGCGGTGAGTACCCGTCGCTTCCTTGGTCGTGATACACCAAGATAACCCCGCCTGGGGCCCAGTAATTTGACGCTTCCTAACTAGAATCCGCAATGAGGGTACTACTCCAAACAGAGTTACAGCATCCGTAGGAAAAGAAACCTGCAAGTGGCGCCCTTCCCATCATGGGAGGGGGCTTTAAAAGTTTTGGGGGAATAACCAGTGGGAAACTTTCTGCAACAATCGCCCTGATAGGGGTATAGGTCTAGACGAACGTAAACAACGCAAAATAGTGGGATTCATCTTCCTGGTAATTAAATAAGACACCAGAACTGCCAGTGGGAACGATGCGCATTTTTCCACTAACAGCTGAAGACTCTTTACAGAAACATGTTCTGCATGCAGAATTTCTTGAACTAGCAGGATAGACTTGTTCTTCATTTCGTGAATAAGATGCAACGCCAAGTGAATGGAATCCGCTAGGAAGCAGAAGTAGGCAGAATCAAAATAGACTTTGACAGTGCGATGAAGTACCCCAAGTGAATAAGGTTGAACACGACTAGAAATTTAGCTAATTACGCCGCTGCGAATTGGCGTTCTTGGGGCAACTTAAATTGAACGTATTCCCCTGTATCCAAGAAAACTTGGAGGTGGCCGCTATACCAGTCATGAATATATAGAGAACACGGAATAAAAATAGAGCAAAAATAGTTAGACGCCAAAAGGCCGGTCGTATGGTAAATGTAGGCAGATATTTTC